>PVJN01021636.1:0-34278 GCA_004026805.1 Lasiurus borealis
TAATGAGCCGCCTGCCTCTTTAATAATCGGCCTTTTATGAACTAAACAAACCAAAGCTGCAGGGCATTTTTTTTTTTTTTCACAAAAGAGCTCATTGAATAAGCAATGGGCTCTTTGCAACTATTTTTAAAGTTGGAGCCGCAGGCCGGGCTGGGAGGAGGAGCACAGAGCCGCCTGCTGAAGGTCAGCCGGCCCCAGGGCAGCACCGAGCTGCCGGCCCCTCCCGGCCCCAGGGCGGCCCCTCCGAGGCAGAGGTCCTGGGAGGCAGGGCCCCCAAAGGTGGCCCCCATCCTCCACACCAGCCCTGGCCTGGTCCCTTCAGACAAGGGCGTCTGTGACCCCTAAGCCAGGTCCTTCATCCAGGACGCTGCCGGCTGCTGCCCCACTCTGAGCGTCACACGCCCTCCACTGCCCCCCCCTCCCCTGGGGCTCCCTCCTCTGACACCCACGGACAGGACAGCTGTTTTGATCCATCTACCCTCACCCCCAGCCCTCCCACCCGCCACAGGCATGGCTGCCTGCATTTGGGGTGCAGTCACCACACACCTGGGGAACAGACCTCAAACCTGGTCCCTGTTATCCAGGAACCCCAAGGTGGGGCCAGGGCCCCTGGGGTCACATCCCCACACCTAATTCCCAGCCACTTCCAAGGCCTCATCTTGGGGAAACCGAGGCTCAGAGAGGTCAGTGGCCGCCTGGCAGAGCAGGTCCGCGCCCTCAGCTCCTCCTATCTCCGTGGTTCCTCAGTGGCCCCCCGGGAAGTGGATGGGTCCCAGGTCACACCGCTGGCCAGGCCTCGAGCCCAGCAGCCCTGCCGGCTTCCTGGAGGCTTGTAGGGAAGGTTCCAGAAAAGGGAGGGCTGGGCCATTCGGGATAGTTCAGGGTCTTACAGTCTCGGCTGCCTCTCCGGAACCAGTATGGGCCTTTGGGTCTGGATTCAGCTCTTAGTTCTTGGCTGGGCTATTCATTCTGGCCGTTCAGGGCTTTGCTAGCTCTCGGGGGCTGGCTCTGCCCTTCGGGACTGGGTTCGGCTGTTGGGGTCTGGGCGGGGTGGGGGAGCGAGAAAGGGGGAGACAGGGCTTGAACTGCTCTGAGCCTGGTTTTGGAGCTGATCAGCTGGCCATCCTTGGGGCCAGGCCGCCCCCTGGTGGTCAGAGCAGCCCCTGCAGCTCAGCTGCTGCCGGTCCCGCCCAGGACAGGTGGCCCCTCCGAAGGCTGGAGCAGCACCCAGGAGCCGGCAGCAGTGCCCGCTGGGCGCCCACCAGCCAGGTCTGCAGCCCCCGGCGCCTCCGCACCCCGCTCCGGGGCCGGAGCTGGAGAAGTCGCTGAGCCAGGCGGCTCTGCACCGGGCCATTCCCCGCAGAGTCTGTGTTTTCCGATGGTCTGAGGCTCTACAGCAGCGGTTCTCAACTTGGGGGTCGCCACCCACAGGTTGAAAACTGCTAGCAAGGTCGCCTAAGACCATCGGAAAACAGATATTTACATGACGATTCACTAACAGTAGCAAAATGACAGTTATGAAGTAGCAACGAAAATAATTTTAAGTTCTACCACATGAGGAGCTGTATTAAAAGGTCACAGCATTAAAACAGGTTGAGAACCACCGCCGAGGGTGGATCTGAAAACAGCGCGGCACCCAGGGGTCCGCAGTGGAATGTGAGGACACGTGGAGGGGGGCACCCACCTTTTCCTGGAACGCCGACACCCTGACACCCGGGGGAAGGGCCCACCCGTCCCGGGCAGCGTCCTCAGGCGCCCGCGTGCGGGGTGCGGGGTGCGTGCTGCTGTTTCCGGCCCCTGGAAGGCGGGTGCAGGATGGGGCTGAGGCAGCGGCTGCCTCTTCTCTCAAACAGCAGCTGCAGGCTCTGGCCCCCAGCAGCCGTCAGACCCGCCTCCCAGGAGCCTGAGTCTGGGAGAGCTGGTGGTTTTCGGCCAGAAAAGCCACTGGTCTCTGGAATGTTCATGGCTGGGCCAGGGCCCGAGTCAGGACTCTCAGCCTTTTAGACACCAGGCCACATGCTGGGCCCCGGCAGATTTCAGGCTGTTTTCCGGGTGGAAAGCGAAGGAGAGGCGCCAGGGTGGCACGAGCGGCCCTGGTGGTTGGTGGCTCTCGGTGTTGGCTGGTTGTTCACAGGACGGGAAGCCCCAGAGGCTGAGCCTGGCTTTGCTCGTGGCTGCACATCCCAGCACTGGGCACCGTGACATGTGCTGGATGGATGGATGGACGGATGGATGGATGGAGGGATGAATTAAGGTGCACCCTGAGGGTCCTGGCCAAGGGAGGGAACTATGCACAGAAGGCTGGGTGTGCGTAGGAGAGCTCGAAGGCCAATCGGAGAGCTTGGACGTGGTGCTGAGGGTTATGGGGAGGTGCTGAGGGCTGTGAGCAGGGGAGGGAGCTGATCTGACCCCTTTGCGGCTTCTGTTTGAGAGAAGAGGCAGCCGCTGCCACAGCCCCATCCCGCACCCGCCGCCTCCAGGGTCAGGCGAGGAGTGGCCGAGGGCCCAATCAGATGCTCCCTGGGGACCTGGGAGTGACCCCTCAGGGTCACGGTAGTGACTGGTCAGAAACTGCAGCCAAAGTGGGAGCAATGGGTCGTGGAAGGGGAGGCCTGGCCCTTCCATTCTTGGCTCTGAAGCCGGTTTCCTCTCAGGAGAGTAATCGCTCCCCCTGCTGGCCATTCCTGGAATCACACTGCAGCATTTGCGGAAAGAAAATGAAAAAACGAAGCCCACATCCCCCTGTTTGCTGAAGGCAGTCTCAAAATACGGATTCGTCATGTGACCCTCATGACTGTAATGTCCCCGCATGCTTGCCATCCTGTCCCCGCCGCCCCCCTGTAGCGCCCACCCCCTCCCTCTGGTTAGAGACGGCAGGCAGCACGGCCAGGCAGGGCTGCCACCTGCTGTTCACATGGGGCGCTGCAGGCAGACAGCCTGTCCGGGCCAGGCCTGGGCTCCTGGGTCAGATTGGGGGCACAAGCTTGGGTGGGAAGCAGCCTTAGGACCCCCAGATGTATATCCTTTCCTGTGGCTGAAAGAAAGCAGGGCCCCCGGGCACCCCTGTGTCCCTGTGGGTGTCTCTAGGGATCAGCTACAGGGGCCTGATAGCCTTCTAGGTGCCATAAACCCCCCTCTAGTCCAACCAAGCCTCAGAATAACGTTTGAAAGCATGTAAATAATCGGATTACTAAGGAAACCAATCATCCTGAAGTACGGAGAGCAAAACCGTGATTAAATGTGTCTGCTTGGAGAAATAAGGTCCCGCTGCAGAACCGTAGCGGCTGACTTTGAAGACACCGTCAGCACAGGTGATACGGTGAGATCCCCGGCAATTAGGCTGTGACACCCACGCGTGTGTGCTTTCTACCAACAGCCACGTGGTAAGGCAGGGGTTCTCAACCTTTCTAATGCCAGGACCCTCTAATCCAGTGGTTCTCAACCTTCCTAAGGCCGAGACCCTTGCGTACAGTTCCTCATGTGGTGGTGACCCCCAACCATGAAATGTTGCTACTGTGATGCATCGTGATGTAAATATCTGCTTTTTCCGATGGCCTTAGGCGACCCCTGTGAAAGGGTCGTTCGACCCCCAAAGGAGAGTGAGGACGAGTATGGGTCCCCCAGAGGTTTTGGAGTCAGGGTGGTCCTGGTCCAGCAGCCTCAGCAGGAAGCTCGTTAAAATGCGGCACCCCAAGCCCCGCCCCCGCCCCGAAGGAGAACATGCCACTGACCCAGCCCTCCTGGGACTGTCCTGTGCCTCCAAGTTCAAGAAGCCTGCGGGAGGTGGGGAAGCAGATGCAGAGGCAGAGAAGCAATGAACGGACTGTCGTGCTACAGTGGGAAGGCAGGGGAAGCTGGGGAGGAGGGGCCTATAGGAGATCAACGTAAGGGCTTGTATGCATGTGTGTGTAGGCATAGCCAGTGGAGACAGGGCAATGGGGGAAGGTGGGGAGGCCGGGGGGGGGGCGGATGAGGGCATGTACTAGGGGGTGGGGAGGGCAATAGGGGAAAAAAATAATAAAATTTTTTTAAAAAAGCCTGCAGGAGACGGGTTCTCAAACTCGGTGCCCTGGAACCCCCGAGGGCTGTGGGAAGGAACACAGGTGGCAGCCCCGCCCAGGTGCCACACCAGGTGTGGCAGGGCCCTGGGATGTGCCTTGGCCACAAGGGCCGGGCGTGGCACCTTCCCACGCTGCTCTAGCGTCTGCCCGGAGCATCAGGCCCGGCTGCACCCTGTTCACCCCGGGGGTGCCTGCACCCACCTCCCAGAGGCCCTCTCCCGACCGTCATGGTGAGGCGGCCGGAGCAGGGGTTTGAGTCTCTTGGACCCAATCCCGGGGCCCGGCCAGCAGCTCCATCCAGACTCCGCCCCCAGAGAACCCGCCCAGAACCGCGCACACGTCACGTCACTCGGGGAAAAGAAAGCTCTCGGCAGCCCGGCAAGTGGTGGTGATAGTCAGAGCACACGAGCTTTATTCAGCGGCAGTGGCAGTGTTTCATGAGGACGGGTGCGCGCTGTGTTTCCTGTGCCGAGTCTGAGCCCCAACAGCCGCTCCGGGCAACAGGGCTGGGGCCCCGGGGCCCTGCCCGCCCCCCACTGCTCCGGCCCACCTCGCTCCCCGAGCCCCTGCACTGAGGGCTGGGGCCTGGCGCTCTCCTCTGCGCCGTAACCTGCTCCCTCCTCCTTCTCGGCCTGCGCCAGCCACTGGGCCGCAGGGGAGGGGCCTGGGTTCGAGTCCAGTCCTGCCTGTTCCTTCGAAGGCCCCTCTGGGGGCATCCGGGCGGCCACACCACCTTCCCCTCCTCCCTGGGGACCCCATGTCCCCATCCCCTCGACTCCTCTTCTGTCTCAAGGCCTTCTCTTCGGTGGACGCGAACAGGCCTCCGTAAAAGGAGGTGCTTTCATGAGGCACTTTCCACTCACCACGCCCTCCCCCGCCCCAGGGAGCAGGCAGGGAAAGGCGCCCTCAGCGTGGGAGCCAGGGAGCCGCAGAGACGGTTCACACACAGGCCGGGACCGGGCCCACCAGCCGGTGGGGCCCAGGGCAGGTCAGGTTTCATCTTCGTCCTGACTCAGGCTACGTCCCAGCAACCGACTGGACAACGCAGAGATCACCCGAGATAGATAGCTGTGTGACACGTGTGTGTGTGCGTGCGTGTGTGTGTGTGTGTGTGTGTGCGCGCGCACGTTTGACGTCTCTATGCATGACCTGTTGTGATGCATCCCTCATCATCACTTGTGACTTCCTCCTAGGTGTCTGACCAGGACAGGGGTGCCTGGGAGAGGAGAGCTGGAACCACACGTGGCCAGCGGACATGCCAACACGGGAGGATCGGGGAGGGACACCGAGCACACCTGGAGAGAGGAGGTACCCAGCCTCTTCGAAGGTGAGGGGGGTGGGGCCGACAGCCGTGGCTGCATTGGACAGATGGACAGATGGCGGCTGGAGGTGGTGCCTGAGGGCGGGGGCGGGGGTGGGGGGCTGTGGCAGCAGCTGGACTGTACAGAGGGAGGGCGGGCCAGGGCGGATGGCTCCGCACACAGGACCCCCCTCCTGTCGGGTGGCATGCACCACTCGCCAAAAGCGTGGAGTTGGCGGTCAGTGAGGGCAGGGCTGGGGGGGGGGGTTTGGGGGACGGGTTTTGAGTGTTCACACCGTGTACGTTTTGACAGGCTTGGAGGGGGGTGACAGCAGCCCGTGGTTCTCACGGACGACCTCCAGGTACTCGGACGGGGTCTCTAGCAGGAAGGGCACACAGCACATCTGGCAGCACTTGGCCTCACTGGGCGGCTCGGGGTTCTTGTCAGACATGGGGGGAAAGTCAGAGTCAGCCACCTATGACGAACAAAACCCCGAGGGTCAATCACCCACCCGCCAGGAGCCCCGTTCGGTGGCCTTACGAGCTCAGCTACCTAGCGGTAGCATGCACAAAAAGCTTTCTGGCACCGCACAGCATACACCGCTGGGCCCTGGGATTTTCTGCTTCCTGAGGTTCCCTCTTTCCGTCTCCCTCTCCCTTACCACCTCCTGGGCACAGCTGCTAGACAAAAGGCGAGTCAGATGGGAAGAAGCCAAATCAACAATTTTGCCAGGGCTCTTGGATGCCTCTTGCGTACATCTCTCCCCGCCTCCCCCCCGCCGCCAGCCCCAGGGTTTCTGGCACTGGATGGAGAGCCTTCCAAGCCCTCTGGCCTTTGCCCCCCCCCCTCAGGTCTCTCCAATATCACCCCTCCATCATCAGGACCTACAGGTCAAGCCTCCCACCCCCCTTAGCACCTACCTCCGCCGTGTCCTTCGGTTGTTGACCGGTGTTTCTCAGGGTTACGTACATGATAAAGGCCAGCATCATGGTGATAATGGTGGCACAGGGGAAAGCCAGGACGGCGGGCTGGTTGCCTGGGAGGGAGAAGGGGTGGGTGACGTCACGGACCCCGGGATTTCACAAAAACCAAGCGGCCTCTGGCAACAGTGTCACGACAGAGAGGCCGCATGCTGGGGAGACGGGGATCGTGGTGGTGGTGGTGGTGGTGGTGGCGCATTTCGTGGGGGAGTGTTCATGGTGGGGACGCGGACGGCACTGGGAAGGTGGAAGGGACGCTGGTGACCGTGGTGGCGGCAGCTAGAAAGCTGAGACGCTGGGGTGCCTGCCAACCAAGGCTTGGGTTCAAGCGGCGTGGGCCTGGCAGGAGGGGTGTGAAGGGAAGTGAGGATGGGAGCGGCCATGACAGAGCCGTCCGCTGGCTCTGGACCTTGCTGGGAGGTGTCGGCAGTGCGTGTGGCCCTGGTGCTGGTCAGCCTGGCTGGTGGTGCTGGTCTGCCTGGCTATATGGTTACTGCCAGCGGTGGGGTCAAGGGTGGCATTGCCCTACCAGGGTGGGCGGAGCTGCCGAGGTCAGCAGCCACCCCCACCACGGGGACGGGTCAGAAGGAAGAACCATCTAGAACGGATGGTGTGCGAGAGAGCTGGCTGGTACGGGTGGGTGGGAGGGGGGTACGGGCAGCCGGTCCCTGGTGCCGGTTGGTCAGTAGGGTGAGAGGTGATTCTAGTGTTGGAAGGGTTGGCTGTGGGAGGCAGGAGCAGAGGGGGCTGGTGGCGGAGGCGGCTGGGTGCTGCCGCCCGTGTGGCCGGGAAGCAGAAGGGAGGCGTCACTCACCGGAGGGCCACACCTGGACCCTGTGGTAGTGTTGGGTCTTGCTGATGACGTTCTCGGCTCGGATGATGAAGCAGTAATCGCCGGGGTCCATTATGATGGTGGTCATGTTGTAATCGGCGGTGTTCACGGTCACCCGGCGACAGTAGCGGTCCTCCAGCGGGCGGCACTCGGTCCGGATGTGCCAGCACATGCTCAGCGGCGGGCTGCGGGGAAAGGCGGGCGCCTTCAGCAGAGGCTCGGCAAAGGGTGTGGACCCAGACCAAGGCCCCGAGAGGCCCGGCGGCCATGGGTTCCAGGTCCCGTCCGGACAGAACCCTGAGCGGCCCGGCCTCCCACCTTCCAGACTGGGGGAGCCGCAGAGGCGGGGGGCGGTGGGCACCCCGAGGGGATTCCAGGCCACGAGGCCAACAGCCTGCCCGGGCTGCGGGAGGAGCGGAGTGAATGCCCAGTGATGCCCGCGCTGTGCCGGGCAAGCCTCCTGGAGGAGGTGGCCTTTGAGGGGGATCCGGAAGGGGAAGTTGTCTTTTAAAGGGGACCAGGGCCAAAACCGGTGCGGCTCAGTGGATAGAGCGTTGGCCTGTGGACTGAAAGGTCCCAGGTTCCATTCCGGTCAGGGGCATGGACCTTGGTTGCGGACACATCCCCAGCAGGGGGCGTGCAAGAGGCAGCTGATCGATGTCTCTCTCTCTCATCGATGTTTCTAACTCTCTATCCCTCTCCCTTCCTCTCTGTAAAAAATATTAATAAAATATATTTTAAAAAATAAATAAAGGGGACCAGGGCCTCTCCTGCCATGTGCCTGCGCGGCGCAGGCTCCGAGCTGGGGAACGCAGGTCTAGGGAGCGGGCGGGGGGGATCCCCACGTCACCCCACTCCCCAGCGTGGAAAACACTCGCTCGGAATCAGACAGCCCAGCCCCTGGCCTCCCAGCCTCTTCTCCAAGCACCTGCCCTGCCCTCCGCCTCCCGAGGGCCATCCCAGCCCTCTCCGGCCCTGGGTGTGTCCTCCTCCTCCTCGGCTCCTCTGCTCCTTCTCCCTCCAGCCCGGCTTCCCCCCGCCTGTCTCTTGGGGGGCGGGAACTGGTCTCCCCAGGACAGCCCTTGGAGGGCGGGGCCCTGGCTGCTGCCCCTGAGCTCTGTCCAGCTGTCGGGGCAGACGCTCCAGCCTCTGCCTGTCTGTCGCTCACGACCCCTAGCTGAATGCCCTTCTCGCCAAGAGTCACATACAGCCGAAACCGGTTTGGCTCAATAGATAGAGCGTCGGTCTGCGGGATGAAAGGTCCCAGGTTCGATTCCGGTCAAGGGCATGTACCTTGGTTGTGGACACATCCCCAATAGGGGGCGTGCAGGAGGCAGCTGATCGATGTCTCTCTCTCATAGATATTTCTAACTCTCTATCCCTCTTCCTTCCTCTCTGTGAAAAACTAATAAAATATAATTTAAAAAAAAAGAGTCACATACAGAGGGCCTTGCCTGAGGGGGACCCTCGCTGGCCTTTGCCCTGATGCCCACCCTGCAGACAGCCCGAAAGGTGCCCTCTCCCCTGCACCCTGGGAATGGAGCTGTGCCCACCGCGCTCCCATGGCACAGCCAAGAGGCTGGCTGGCACTGGCCTCCCAAGAGCCCCCAGACTGGGGGCCCCTCAGGATCTGGAGCAGGCCCGGGACCTCTGTGTAGGGGGAGAGCGGCAGGGCCCCGGGTCACCCCGTGCACTCTGGGGTTCACTCACCTCCCCAGGAAGTTCAAGGTCATTTTCATCTGCTCGAAGGCCTGAACATGAGTGGGCCCCACCACCTGGATGCCTCGAAGGGTTTCTGAAAGGCAGAGGGCCCCGTGAAACCGGGTGGCGAAGGACAGATGTCTCGGGGCTCCCAGGCCCGGGCTGGGGGGAGCACCCCTGTGCCCTGGACCAGAGGCCCGTGTGGCCGGGGGAACCAGCAGCACTGAACCTGCACCCCGCCCTCCACACACACACACCCCCCTTCTCCCCCGGGACCCACCCTGCAGCTTCATGGTGCCGGTGAAGTCCCCCGTCTTCTGCATGATGCCCTTCCCCTCCGCCTCTTCCCACTCGGCCAGCACGGTGACATTCACGGTGAAGGAGCCCATGATGGAGCGCTTGTAATACACAGTGGAGTTGGGCGTCACCACCTGGGAGCTGTCAGGGGACAGGGAGGAGACAGATGACCCAAAGGGACTCACGTGACTTCTCAGAGTCAGGGTGGCTGGACCCAGACAGGCCTCGAGGGCAAGCCTGTTGCCATGGCAGCCGCCTGCCACACCTCAGAGGTGGTGAGGCTGGCCCAGGACATCCGACCTCAGAGCCACACGCCTCCCAGGGTCACAGAAGCCTCAGGAGCCCTCCCTGCCACCCCCTCTACCCCCGCTCCTTGCCCCATCACGGCCTCAGCATGTGGACTGTCAGCCAGGGGCTCCCCTGAGCACCACCCTTTGCATGAACTTGGGTGCCTGCGGGCTGCCTGGGCTCACTCCCCCAGCCTGCCGCCTGCAGCCTGACTTGTTTGGGGAGGAAGAGTGCGGAGAAAGGCAGCCGGGACAGGAGAAACAGCCTGCCGACCTGGGCCTTCCTCAGAGAACGGTTTGGAGCACCAGGGACCCCCTTTCTTAGATTGTAGGCACCTCGCAGGCAGGTCCCATGAGACGCCCCCCGGGTCCCCAAGCCCCCCAAGCTTGTCACCGAGCAGGTGATGCTCAAGGAAAGTTCGGAGGGCGAGAGAGGGAGTGGGTGAAGGCGGGACGGGACAGGGCCCCCTGCGTGGGACGGGGGCCAAGGCCTGGGGGCCCCCGAGGACGAGGACATACCCGTCTTCGAACTCCCAGCTGTAGAGCAGGGAGGCGTTCTGGAAGAGGTGGCTTGGGTCGTGTAGGACGAAGGAGGATTTCAGGACGGTCTGGGTGTCGTAGGTGCTGGGCCAGGGCAGTGACGAGTTCAGGCCGATGACCACTTTCCCCACGAGGGACTCTGGGGGAGAGAGCGAGCGAGGGAGGGTGGGTCCCCGGAGGGGTCGGAGGGCGGAGCCAGGAGGGACCCCAGGGGCCTCTAGGTGGAGCCGCCACCCCACTACCTGACCTTCCGGCTGTCAGAGCTGGGGGTGGGGGTGGCGAGAGGGGACCCTGCCGGTCCCTGCACAGAGGCGCGCGTCCCCCAGGTCATGGCGCCTGCTGGGTGGACGGTGCGGAAGACCCACAGTGGGCGAGGCGGGCATAGCTCCCGCCTGCACCCCGTCCAACAGGGCCCTGAACTTTCTGGCACAAAAGATGCCCAGAATCAGAAGGAAGAGACTTCTGGGAAGCACTGCATGGTATCAGATGAGCCTTAAAGCATGAGCAGTTCTGCCAAAACCGGTTTGGCTCAGTGGATAGAGCGTCAGTCTGCGGACTGAAAAGTCCCAGGTTCGATTCCAGTCAAGGGCATGTACTTTGGTAGCGTGCACATCCCCAGAGGGAGGGCGTGCAGGAGGCAGCTGATCGATGTTTCTAACTATCTCTTTCCCTTCCTCTCTGTAAAAAATTAATATATATATAGCCGAAACCGGTTTGGCTCAGTGGATAGAGTGTCAGCCTGCAGACTGAAAGGTCCCAGGTTCGATTCCGGTCAAGGACATGTACCTTGGTTTTGGGCACATCTCCAGTAGGGGGCGTGCAGGAGGCAGCTGATCGATGTCTCTGATCCATGTTTCTAACTCTCTATCTCTCTCCCTTCCTCTCTGTAAAAAAGTAATAATAATAATAATATAATATATTTTTTAAGAAAAAGAATGCGCAGTTCTACTGATGGCCTCTCCACACCCCGTGTGCTGGGCTGGGCGGGACCTCCGTTCTCTGTCCTTCTCTAAAAAAAATTGAAGAGCTGGGGGTTTTTTGTTGTTGTTGTTTTTTTTCAGCACAAAAGCAAAGCGTAAAGTGTGCTCAATGGTGATCATTTGGAAAACGCTGAAAAGGAGAATGAAAAGAAACTTCTTACCAATCACACACAACCATCATTGACGTTTTTGAAGAACTGCGAAGTGTTTGTGTGTGCGTGTGTATATCTATACTAAATACAGTAGATCAAACTGGTTATAAAATCTTGGTTTGCTTTTTTTTTAACCTATTTTTATTGATTTCAGGAGGAAAGGAGAAGGACAGAAATGTCAATGATGAGAAAGAATCATTGATCAGCCACCTCCTGCACTCCCCCGACTGGGTGTCGAACCCACAACCCCAGCACATGCCCTGACTGAAAACGGAACCGTGACCTCCTGGTTCATAGGTCGATGTTCAACCTCTGAGCCACACCAGCTGAGCTGTTTTGCTTTTTAGAATTTTACAAGGCCCTAGCTGGTGTGGCTCAGTGGATAGAGCGTCGGCCTGGGGGGCTGAAGGGTCCCAGGTTTGATTCCAGTCAAAGGCACAGGCCCGGGTTGCGGGCTCAGTCCCCAGTGGGGGCGTGCAGGAGGGAGACGATCATTGATTCTCTCTCATCGCTGATGTTTCTCTCTCTCCCTTCCTTCCTCTCTGAAATCAATAAGGACATATTTATAAATAAATAAACAAAATTTTACAAGCATGAGTGTTCTCTCAGGACGTTACAGACTCCATGTAAAGGTCATTGTTGTTCATTGCACAAAACATGTCAGCATACGTAACCATCCCCGCCACGGCTGCATACTTGGCGTGTTTCTATCTCCTTCTATTATGAACCCCATGGCAGCGAACAGCTCTGTGCATAAAGCATCACACCCATGGAGGGTTACTTCCTGAAGGTGAGTTACTTAAGAGAGTGTGAATCCCAAGAGAGCTGGGTGTTGGGGGAGAAGGGAGGGCTCTAGGGGACAGAGAGAGAGAGAGAGAATGAATGAAAACGAACGGGCCAGATGTGAAATAAGGTTTGTGTGCTTTATAAAGTTTATGTGCTTTGCATGCCGGTGTCAGCCACATGGTCCTGCCGGCAGTGGGTGTTACCATTTTCCGATCCTCTGTTTTCGTTTTGTTTTGAACATATTTTGACTGATTTCCGAGAGAGAGGGAGAGACAGAGACCTCAGGGATGAGAGAGAATGGTTGATGGGGAAGGCGCCCTGCCTGGAATGGAAGGGTGACCTCCTACTTCATCGGTCGACGCTCAGCCACGGAGCCACCGTGTGTGGGCCAGGCTGACGCTTTGTCAGCTCAGCTGACACCAGAGGAGTCGGGGTCGGGCGGGGGTCTGTCTGTCTATCTGTCTGTCTGTCGTCACTAGCCGGGCTGGGTGTTCTCCTGCAGGCACCCGGCACCCTGCAGGCAGATTGGCACCCAGGAGGGGCCCCCACCTGTGATGGAGAGGACGAGGTCGTCGGTGGCCACCGGATGGCAGAACCGGCAGTGCTCGGTGGTGACCCACACGATGATGACGAAGTCGCCGGGCACGCTGCCCACGAGGCGGACGGAGGAGGTGAAGGCGCCGTCGCTCTTGCCCAGGAGCAGCAGCGGGCCGTACACCCAGTGGAAGCGGTAGGTTTGCGAGCTGGGGGGCAGGGAGAGGCTGTTGTTCTCCCGGAACTTCAGGCTGGCCGTGAGGTTCACCTCGGCCCCCGTGGTGGCCACGGGGCTGTCGGAGGTCAGCAGCACTTCGAACTCGCCTGCACGCGGGAAACAGACGCGGCGGCTCAGGAGGGGGCCTGGCCGGGCGCCACGCCGCCCGCCCTGGGCTGGCTGCTGTTTGCTGCGGGACCAGGAGGTGGGGGGGAGAGACACTGAGGCCCCGGCAGCTCCCCGGACCCACGGCTGGGCTCATCAGGGTGGAGCTGGGATTCACACCGGGGTCTGGGGGCTCCAATCACCGGCTCTTCCCCGTGTCCCAGGCTCACCTCCCAGCGCACCTGCCTGTCAGGACCCCGAGCCTCGGCCCTGCAGCTCAGCTCGGAGAAGTGACTGCCCACCTGCCCGCCCGTCGCAGGGGGACCCCCGCTGCTGAGAAGCGTCCACCCACCGTCGCCCACTCGTCTGGATGGGCGAGGGGCACTTCTTACACTGAGGGACCCTGAGCCATCACACCGCTCCCTGGGGTCGAGGAGCAGACCAGGCTGAGCTCTCTTCTCTCTCTCTCTCTCTCTCTCTCTCTCTCTCTCTCTCTCTGGCTGGGAGGCAGCATTTGGCCAGCTGGCCTGCGCAAAAAAAAAAAAAGAGGTGCTCAGGTAAGAGACCATTCCCTCCATCCCCCTCTGGCTCCTGCCCCCCCAACTCCACCCCCCGCCCCGGCAGGGAGCGTGGGCGGGAGCCAGGCTGTCAGGTGGCAGGGACATGGGGCTGCATGTTAATGGCCATCCTGCATCTGCAGAGGCAGGCGCGTCACAGCGCATGTCAGCATCCAGCCGCAGAGCCGCAGATGCGTTGCCAGGGCGACGGGATCAGGTGGGCGGGCTCAGCTGGGAGGAGGGAGGGGAGGGAGAGGAGGGAGAGGAGGGAGAGGAGGGGAGAAGAGGGGAGGGGGGAAGCTGTGCCCAGAGCAGACACTGCGGCAGACCCTGGAGCGGCTCCTGGGAGACCTCTCTGTGCAGACACCAAAGCCGGCGAGGGCAGCCTGGCTTATGCATTGCGTTGTTGCTGGTCCCCCTCACCAGAGGGTCTTTTTCTTTCCTTTTTATTTATTTTATTTTATTTTTCAGAGAGAGTGGAAGGGAATGGGGAGAGTCAAAGAGAGAGAGAGGCCTCCCTCCTTGAGACACATCCATTAGTGGCCTCCTGCACACACTCACGCCCTGACCTTGACCTTTCCGTTTGAGGGCCCACATGGAGCACTTTTTAAAAAAAGCAGAGGGTTCACAGGTCCTGGGTGACGCTGTCCCTCTTCCTGAGGGCTCGGGGGAGGCTCCTGGACATTCAGGCGGAAATGGACCAGGCTCAGGTCCCGGGACCCTGACCCTCCTAATCTGTCTCTGCCAGTGTGAGGGTCTGCGCCTGGCTGAGAGGTCAGCGCCTGGCTGAGAGGTCAGCCCTGAGAGACCTGGACCTGAAGGGGCCAGAGCAGAAGGCCACGTGGTCACTGCCACACAGCTACACCCACCCGCCAGCCGCAGGAGCATGCACCTCTCCTCTGGCACCAGTGGGTGGCGCCCTGAACCTTCCAGAATATGACTGCGTCAGATTTTCACTGTGCACCTGCAGACAGCCCCAGACATGTCTGGGTGCCTCTGAGGTCTGGGTAACTCAGTGACTGTCCAGGACACAGACTTCTGACGCCCACCCCTGGTGCAGACCACCACCAGCGGGCTGGCCCCGACCCCAGGAGGCTGGAACGGGGGCAGCCGAGCCTCTGTTTCCCCTGTGGGTCCCCTCCCCTCCCATTCATGGGTACCACCATAGGCCAGTCTGGGAACCACACATGACTTCCAAATAATTAATTCACCTTTTTTTTTTTTCATTTAAGCCACACTGATCGTTGCTGGACCTGTAACCCCAATGGTCAAGAGAGGCCATTGCTGTCTGCATCTCCAGGGGGAGGCAGGCCACGCACGAAAGTCTTTTATTTTCTCGCTGCGATGATGCACGTCCTTCCTTCACCGTGTGGCTTGCATGGCGTACAGCTGCCTTCCTCTCCCCCATCCTTTTAAAGTGTGTGCGTATGTGTGTGTGTATGGGTGTGTGTGTGTGTGAATGAAAATGTTAGGTAATATTTTACATCCCCACTCCCCCATAACCGTCCAAATCCCAGCTGTTCCCCAATAACCCTCCAATCTGGACGATCCTTTTTTTTTTCTTTTTTCTTTTTGTCGCAGAAATGAATTTGAAAATTTGGTGCTGTCTTTCCAGGGAGATGGGGGGGGGCGGGGGCAGGGGAGGGGAGGAGATGACAGAGGAGCAGCGGATCCTACCCGGGGTCCATTTTGGAAATATGCCCAGAGAGAGAGGACAGGGGCGGCTGGCTGGGCTTTTACATCGCACCCCCCTCCCCCCCAAAAAACCCCGCACAAATAGGGTGAAAGGCTCTCCGGATAAGGAGACATTTTGCAGCAAAAACCTGCTGCTTCGCGCGCAGCCTGGCTGCGGTTTGGGGAGGTGGAGGGGGGGGGCGCTTTGACGTGATGGCTGAGCCCACACATACCCGGTCTCCCCGCACCATCACCCCCCACCCCCATCGGCTATGAGGTCCCCCAGCAAGGGGGTGGGATTCACGGGTAGCCGCGCACGGTCCCGAGGGCGCATCTGTGCGCAGCAGCAAAAAAAAAAGGCGAGGGGCGCGGGAGCCCCCCTCAAATGGGGTGGGGGGCGGCTTCTGGGGTAACGGGGAAGGGCGAGAAGAGTGGGCTTCGCGGCACCCCAGCTGGCGGTGTCCCCTTCGCCACCCGGGGATGGGGGTGGAGGGGGAGCTGGGTGCGCGCAGGGCGCCGGCTTCGCAGCCCCGGCTGCGCCCTGGCAGGACCCGGGGCGCGCGGCGCCTTACCTGTGGCCCCGGCGGGGACCGAGGGCAGCAGGAGGCAGAGCCAGAGGACGCAGCTGACGCGCAGCCAGAGGGCCGGGGCCATGGCGGCTGCGGGAGCAGCACAGCGAGAGCCGGAGAGGACGCGCGGCGCGGCTCGGCTCGGCGACGGCGGCGGCGTCTCTCTCCGGGGCGCGAGGTGCGGAGCCGGGCGGGGAGGTGCGGGAGCGGCGCTCGCGCGTCCTCGCCGGGAGCCCAGTGCAGCTGCGCGCCGCGGCCGCCCACAGCCTGCGCCCCGACCCCAGCCCACGTCAGCCGCTCCGGCCCCCTCCCCGCGTCCCCGCCCGCGCACCCCGTCTCCCCGGCCCGTCTGCGCCTGCCCGCTCTGACTCAGCGCCGGGCGCACGCACCGCTGCAGAGGCCCGAGCTTGCCTGCCCCTTCGGCTCCTCTCCGGGCGCCTTCGCCGCCGGTGACGCACGCGGTTTGCAGAGGCGGCTGCTCTTGGTTCGAGAAACGCTGCTCACCGTGCGCCAGGCGCTGGGCAAGGGGCTTTGAACACCCCCACACACCCCCACCCCCTACCCCGCAGAGAGAGAGGGATAGAGCACAGGGTCCCTGCTCAGGGAATGACGTTATTCCTCAGTTTACCCTCTCTGCCTGCTTGCAGCGGTGCTTGTGCGCAAACCTGGGCCCTGGAGACGTCATTGTCATAGAGGGCTTTGCAAGAATCAGACAGTGACCAGCCTGCTCCTTGGACAGGCCTCCTAGAGCAGCGGTTCTCAACCTGTGGGTCGCGAGCCCTTTGGGGGAGTCGTTCACGTCGGCCTGCGGACTGAAAGGTCCCAGGTTCGATTCCGGTCAAGGGCACGTATCCTGGTTGTGGGCACATCTCCAATAGGGAGTGTGCAGGAGGCGGCTGATGGATGTTTCTCTCTCTCATCCATGTTTCTGACTCTCTCTCTCCCTTCCTCTCTGTAAAAAAAAAATAAAAAAATCAATAAAATATATTTTAAAAATGCAGATGTTTACATCACGAGGCATCACAGTAGCAAAATGTCATGGTTGGGGGGGTCACCACCCCATGAGGAGCTGGATGCAAGGGTCGCGGCCTTAGGAGGAAGGTGGAGAACCGCTGTCCTAGAGGGTGGCCAGGCCTGGCTGGCCTCAAAGACTGGACAGCAGCAGGGTCGTGGGTCCAGCTGGACTTCACTCTGCACCCGGGCAAGGGATGGAGCCCGGAGGGAGGGGGTCATACAGCGGAGGTGGAGCACGGCCTGCCAGGCAGAGGCGCCGGCTTTGTGACATTGAGGAAAGAAAGAACATGGCAGACCGGAGGATTAGCTGCGAAGGTGGTAGGTGCGGTGCTGCGAAGGTTTCAAGGAGTCACGTGGCCTGGAGACGCGGTGTCCCCGGCAACAGCGGGAGGAGAAACCTGGACGTGAAGCCCCGCCTCCTGGTCATGAAAGGGGCGGGGAAGGGGACTTGCTGAGCGTTGTACGCAGGCGCGAGTTCTCATTGCATTCTGGGAGTTGTAGTAAAAGCACTGTATGTCTCCGGGAGGAGGACTACATTTCCCAAAAAGCCCGCCACGCCGTGCGCGGAAGGAGGCCACTCCCCACCACGCACGACACGAGGTTCTGAGAGCGAGAGGCGCCGGGTCTGAATTTGCAGGAGCGGTGGTCGGCGTGATGCCCAAGGCCAAGGGGAAGAGCCGGCGGCAGAAGTTCGGTTACAGTGTCAACCGGAAGCGCCTGAACCGGAATGCGCGACGGAAGGCCGCCCCGCGGATCGAGTGGTGAGGAGGGGCCCGGGGTTCCGGAGAGGCCGCGGGCCTGGCGGGCCCGGCCGGCGAGGGTCTGACAGTTGCACGCGCCCCCTCTTTTCCCTCTTTTCCCGCAGCTCCCACATCCGACATGCCTGGGACCGCACCAAATCCGTGCGGCAGAACCTGGCCGAGATGGGCTTGGCCATGGACCCCAACAAGGCGGTGCCGCTCCGTAAGAGGAAGGTACTGACTTGGCGCCCCGCCCCCCTCGCGTCCTCCCCGGGTTTCGACCCCCCAGCCTGCCTGCTCGGCCGCCTTCACTGATTGGCTGAGGGTCCCTCTCCTCCCTTCCTCCCTCTCCCTCCCCAGCACGCGCTGGGCCTGGGCTGGAGCTTCTCCACTTACTGTTTTTTTATCTTAAATGAACTTGTGTCCCTTGGGCATCTTAATGGTATTTTCCAGAATTTATCTTTTTCTGCCTTGCACCCTCCCCAGGTCATCCCGTTATTCTGGGTCTGAGGCATCTCCTAGGACCCATTTCTCCCAAGTAAGGGTTTTCTGGGCCAGCAGCCCTTTAAAAAGTAGCACTTTTTTTTTTTCCCCACTCACTCACTTCTGTCCTGCTTTAATTTGTAGCACTTGGCGGTGTATTATATATTTATTTCTTTCCCCAACAACATCCACTCAGCAGTGAACCTCATGAATGGACTCACTGATTGAACTGGTCCCGTGGCCTTTAGGCACCATTCTTTGTACCCCTCCCTTCCTGCCAGAGGAGACTGGGGCTTCTGTCTCTTGACCACAGGTGAGGACGCTGCAGCCAGGCACTGTGCTCCCACTAAGGAGATCTGACCTCTCCCCCTCATTTGGTTTTCATTGGACTGTGCCATCCAACACCGGGAGGCAGACAAGGAGATGAGTGGCTTGAGTCTCACGAGAACCACGGCACCTCCAGGGCAGTGTTCTCCTGCCTAACCTTGTGCAGGGATTCTTACGGGTCATCCCGTGGCGTTGGGATGGGCAAGAGTCTCTAGAACAGCGGTTCTCAACCTGTGGGTCGCGACCCCTTTGGGGGTCGAATGACCCTTTCACAGGGGTCGTCTAAGACCATCGGAAAATGCAGATATTTACATCACGATGCATCACAGCAGCAAAATTTCATGGTTGGGGGTCACCGCCCCATGAGGAACTGTATGCAAGGGTCTCGGCCTCTGGAAGGTTGAGAACCACTGCTCTAGAAGTTTCTCTCATCCAGGATCCTTCCTTCACCTCCTGGTCTCACTGGCTCTGTTCTCCGCAGGTCAGGGCCATGGAGGTGGACGGAGACCAGAGACGGCAGGAGCTCCTGCGGAAACCCTACGTGCTCAATGGTGGGTGCCGGCCCCGTTCCTCCGGGTTCTGCCCAGCAGTCAGGGCTGGAAAGGGCGGGTGAGAAACCAGGATCAGAGCGGGGAAGCGAGCTGGTCCAGGGCTCACACAGTGAGGGCTGTGTCTCCGGCTGGGACATGTAGTCTCCTCGCTAAACTCAAGTGGGTGAGCCGAGACCAGTGTGGCTCAGTGGATAGAGCGTCGGCCTGCGGACTGAAGGGTCCCAGGTTCGGTTCCCGTCAGGGGCATGTACCTTGGTTGCAGGCACATCCCCAGTGGGGGGCAATGCAGGAGGCAGCTGATCGATGTCTCTCTTTCATCGATGTTTCTCTCTGTCCTCTCCCTTCCTCTCTGTAAAAAAAATCAATAAAAATATATTAAAAATAAATAAATAAATAAACTCAAGTGTGTGAAGTGAGGTCAGAAATGTTCAGGAGGACGAGCCAGGTGCCTGAGGGGTTAGAAAAGAAACCCGTTAAGTCTCAGGCTCATATTTCAGCTTCTCCTGAATTTAAGGAGAACAGATTTTGAGAGATATCATCTTATTTAATCTTCTCAATGACTAGTCAATTTCATGTTCGTAAAGGCCACAGAAACTGAACATTAAAACAAATTAAATTCTGCAGGGAAGACAGAATACTCTGGAATTCTTTACCCACCATTCCTATTGCTTGTCTGAGATTTTTTGATTTTTGTTAATCACCTGAGGATATTTTTTCCATTGAGAGTGGAAGGGAGGGAGAGGGAGAAGAGAGAGGGAAATACCAATGTGAGAGAGACATACTGACTGGTTGCCTCCTGCATGCACACTGACTGGGACCAGGAGCGAACCCCACGACCCTGGGACATGCTCTTGACCAGGAATCGAACCTTCCACCCCTGAGCCACACTGGCCAGGGCTTACCTGTCTGAGGTTTTTAATAGTTCTGAATGTAGGATTTGAATGGCCACACATTTGATATAGAATTGCTTGAGGTCCTAGCTTTAGTATACCTCAGTGATTCTCATAAGGACTGCATTGGATTGCATATGTAAGATCGTGTGATTACAGTAACATTTTTTACTATAGGCAGTTTTAGCACTTAACTCTGGATAAGACTTGACCACCTTCCTTCAGAGATGAGAAATAGGGAGTATTTGCCTTGCTATTTTAAAAGCAAAACCATTACTGGCTGCACAGCCTGGCTTTTTCCTTCCAGTGGGACAGAGGTACCTGGGCCCAGCCCTAGACCCTAGTTCTCATTTGTTGGGACCTATTGAAACTCATCAAGAAAAGAGGGGCTGTTATAGCTGAAATTGGTGTGGCTCAGTGGATAGAGCGTTGGCCTGCAGACTGAAAAGTGCCAGGTTCGATTCCGGTCAAGGGCATGTACTTTGGTTTCGGACACATCCCCAGTAGGGAGCGTGCAGGAGGCAGCTGATCGATGTTTCTGACTGTGTCCCTCTCCCTTCCTCTCTGTAAAAAATGAATAAAATATATTTTTAAAAAGGGGAGGGAAGGGGCTGTTGTAGAGCTGGCAGGGAGCCTGTCCGGTGGACAGGCAGTGGATCTTCATCTCTGCCCATCTCTGCCCCAGGACCTGGCACTCAGCACAGGTTGTAAATTTGCTGCCTTCCTTTTCCCCACCCGAGGCCCAAAGCAACGACTTGCCTTTCGGGGTGTTGCTACCGATAAATGATGGTGTCATAGGCAGAGCCTGGGACCCAAGGGGCTGAAAAGGAAGGTTCTAGCACCAAATATGGGGACGGAGGCCGAGTCCATCACCTGGCTGGCGGAGCAACTCTTGTGGCTTAGGATTGGGCAAAGGGTGACTGGACAGCTCCAGTAGTGCAGGGAGCAACGCCTCATTCCCTGTCCCCTGCCTTCTCACCCAGACCTGGAGGCGGAAGCCAGCCTCCCGGAAAAGAAGGGGAACACGCTATCTCGGGACCTCATAGACTACGTCCGCCACATGGTGGCGAGCCACGGCGAGGACTACAAGGTGAGTGGTGAGTGGCGCAGGCCCGCAGAAAGCAGCACTTGGGCCGGTGGGAAGATGGGCAGCCCATTTGTGATCAGATCGGCTTGTGTAGGGCCTTTTCCTGCGTGGAAATAGGGAAGATTCTGGCCGGTGGGTCCCCCTGACAGTGCTAACAGCTGGGGTAGCCGGAGGGGCCGTTCCACATATGTTTGCTCGCATGGTACTTACAAAGTACGTACTTGAACTACTTGCTGTTTTATTAGGGGAGGTTTTGGGTAAAAGTCCACATTTTTAGCTTCTGTTAAAAATGGGAAGATCGGGCTACCCTGACCTCCCCCAAATGCCCGGTGGGGTTCATTGGCTGTGGATGGAGCATGAGCTGCTCAGCTGGCCCTGCAGTTTCTGCCTCCATGTCCCCACATGCACCATTGTTTTTGAGGTGAGGAAGCTGAACCCCCGGGACAGGAAGTGTGGCCCCTCCAGCAGAGCTGGGGCTTGAACCTCTGCCTCTCCATCTCCCTTCCCAGGCTATGGCCCGGGATGAGAAGAACTACTATCAAGACACCCCGAAGCAGATTCGGAATAAGATCAACGTCTATAAGCGTTTCTACCCGGCCGAGTGGGAAGCCTTCCTTCATTCTTTGCAGAACAACGCGATGGAGGTAGAGTGACTGGTTTGCGCCTGCCCCAGGCTGAAGCCTCCTGAACCCGAGAAGCTGGAACCGGGGCTGAGGCAAGGAGGGGCATGTGGCCAGAGGCTGGCCAAACCCGCTTCTGGGGGCCAGGCCTGCCTGGTGTGGGCGGCGTGAGGAAGTGTGACCGCTCCGGAGCGGGATCTCAGGCAGGTGTGGGTGGGCACTGGGAGCTTTGTCTGTCCTCAGCTGTGAATAATGGAAAAAACCCCGTTCCTGAGGTTTCCCATTTAAGCACCTAAATGTCTCTTCTTGCTGCTCTTGAAAAGCTGGGCTTGGTGTGTTTATAGATTATTTCACAAGAAACTGTGACGTGTGTGCTTTGAGCTTCATTTCACATGTAAGGAAACAGGTTTGATGGGCACTAGGGGTGGGGATTGAAGTCGTCTTTCCAACTGCTCAGCCCGGCTCCCACCTGCTTCTCCCCCTTGGCCTCTGAAGGCGGCCCCCTGACCCCCCTCTGGCCTCATAGACTCCAGCAGTGACTGGCCACGAGGCACAGCACGCACAGCCTTTGGGACCGAGTCTGTGGCAGAGCTGGAGGGCCTTCGCTATCTGACCTCATGACTCCAGTCCTTCCCAGCACCCCAAATCCAGGCTCAGACTAGCCTGACCCCTAACCCTGTTTCTTTACCAGGTCAGGTGCCAATTTTAGGCCTTTCCTACTACTACCCCCTGCCCCCAGGCTGTGTAAGTGTCATAGTCCCCATGCCCAGACTTCCTGTCAGCAGCCATACCGGTCAGAGCTGCTTTTTCATCTTGATGTCCCCTACTGGAGCGCAGGGACCTGCCTGTGAATGCGGGGGAGCGGCCTCCATTCGGACCCGAGGCACAGAGGTTGTCAGATTCCCGTGCTCCCGTTTCCGTGCCTGGTTGACTGTCCAGAGCCAGGAGTGGGAGCGGTGTGGATTCTCCCCAGAAGGTACCGACCAAAGCCCCTCCTCTTTACCACCCTCCTCCCCCTGTGCGTGCTGCAGAGCCCGGGACCGGCACTTGTTGACAGATGAGCACAGCAGGTGTTCTGGAACCTCCCTCTGTGGCCTTCCCTGAGACTAGCACCCAGCAGCCCTCGGAATCAGAATCCCAATGAAAGCACACGGTTTTTGGCATTTATTGTGTGGTGCCTCCGACACCGCCAGCACGCCACCTTCTGCTGTCCGCCCTGGGTGGCCTGTGGCTCTGGGTGCGAGGCCCAGGCAGGACAGCAAGGCCTCTACTTCCAGATCTCTGGTGGCCGACCTCCCCTGTCCCTCAAGGCCTCACCTCCCGGGGGCAGCAGAGGAGGAAAAGTTGGAGTCCCTTTTCAGAGCTACTAGAAAGGACTCGGGACGTGTGAGCGGAGCAAACACGAGGCCCCAGCTCCCTGCCCCCGCTCCGAGGCTGGGCAGCTGCATGGACCACAGTGCAGGCGCGCTCAGCAGCTGGTGCGCGATGCTGGCAGTGGTACTAACTACGTCAGAACAAAGGTTTCCGCAGGCGGTGGGAGGTTTCATGGAGAACCCGATGCTTCGTCAGGCAGACAGGCCAGAGCTAGACTTTCACCAGCACTTCTGCAGAGAGGGCTGACTGTCCATCAGCACAAGCTTACGACGGGCAGTTGTGGGCACCAAGAGGTGCTGGAGGCTTCTTGGGATGGGCAGCCAGTCCCAGGGGGTGGTCCCGGCAGCCCTCAAGAGCCCTCTTGCCCAGACTATCCAGCTCCAGGCCAGACACCTCCTACCTGTCCCTGTGTGGCCAGGGCGGTGGTGGGAAGCGTCACCAGGCTTCCCATCCTCACTGCGATGAAGCGCTCCAAGCAACGCCTGGCTCCCCAAAGCACTTATTTGGCTCCCGAGTCGGTCACAAGGCCAGGCAGCTCGCTGTTCTTCAGAAAGCCGGCTGCTCCGCTTTGCCCAGTCACGTCCTGGAAACCAGAGCACACGGGCCGGCGGTACTCTGCTTCAGCGCGTGCCAGCAGCCCCGCACGGGAGCACAGCTGCCGGCCACCGGCGTGCCGAGGCTCGCCCACAGGCGAGACCGTCTGCATTCCACGAAGCATCGGTGGTGGCAGGCTGGCTCCTCAGCGCCCGCAGCAGTGTCTTCTGATGCCACTGGGACCCATCGGCTCTGAGTGGTCTTTCAAAGTACCTCAAGCACATGTAGCGGAACCCTATTCCAGTTCAGCTCTCCCTGCCAGGGACTTTAAAGACTCTACTCCCTTCAGACTGATACTCAGAGACCACAGGCAGCTCTCACCAGGAGAAAAGGTCCCTCGCCAGCACTGGTTCCAAAGGTAACTGTCAAGCACTGGGATCCAGGTGGGGTCCATAGAACACAGAAGTGAAAAGCCAGAGACGTTTCAAATGCTCTACAGTCCAGGTCGTTCCTTAATTGTGTAAAATGAAAGCAGACAAGTCGCTTCTCAATGCAGAAAGGTCATCGAAGCCCCAGAGCAGAGCGGGCCGCTGTTCAGTCTGCCTCCCTCCCCTCCTCACCCCAGCTGAAGAACTGGGCACAAAGTAAACAAATGAAAGGAAGGCACGGAACCTGTTCTCAATGAGGAAGCAAACAACTGATAAAAACAGTCCATTTGTGGCCACTGGTTCTTCAGTGACCCTGACGGACAAAAGGCTCCTTGCCTGCACGAGAGGGAAGTGTCGGTGCGGAGACAAAATGGTCCTGACCGGCTGGTCACTAGAAAGAGAACCATGGAGCGCGCCCTGGAGGACACCAGCAATCCCGTCCAACACTGCGGTGCTGGGCACCCACGGGCGAGGGAAGGCTGGGCCATGTGCCCCAGGCTACCCTGCTGGCTGGTCGCCACGTGCCATTTCTCTACCTGGACTCACGATTGAAATGCCCTCTCCCAGAGTCCTCTGTCACCTACACAGAAGGGACCTGACATATTAGTGATGGAGGTCCAGTTCGTGTGGATCAGTGTCAACTGTCCTGGAACCATCATAGTCAAAGGGTGGGGGGCGGGGGAGCAGCTACAGCTTTGGCTCGTTGACGGGCCTAACTATCACCATCATTAACGATTCCGGCCGTTTCCTCAAAGACCCAGCCGTTCCCCGACAGTCGTCTGGGGCTTGGATAACAGCACCTAGAAACAGAGGCTACATCTTTGGCCTGTTCCTTTTATAAATAAATAATCACCAAGCAGCTCTGGATCAAGGCCCAGCGCTGGCCTCCCCCGCCACGGACACCTGGTGCTGGCAGTTAACAAATAGCAGCAGCTCCGTCCAGACGCGGCAGGGAACTGTGTTTCTGATTAGGGGGTGACCACCACTAACTCTGCAGTCAGGAGAGGGGGTGGGGATGCGGGGAGGTTACAGATCTTGCTGGGATCTCCATGTTTGTCCTTACACTTCTTATCTCTGATGCTAGGAAATGCATCTCTCAGTTTGCAAACACACGTACACATGCATGCACACACACACCCACACACCGACACACAGAAATCACCTTCCTTTTAAAATGACGGCCCCAGGGCCAGAGGGGAAGAGCCGGGTCAAGGCCACAGCCAGAGGGGCAGAGCTGGGCTGGAGGACCACGTGGAACGGAGCCAGGGTTCTCTGGGTCCTGCCTAGACCTGTCTGCGAGGAGGGCAGGAAACCGCCAGGCGTGAACAGCCTCACAGCACTTTCCTCAGCCACCAGGACTGCGGGGGGGGGGGGGGGGGGCACTGAGCCCACGTCTGCCCCGCCCACTTCAGCCCCAGGCCACCTCACCAGGAAGGCTTCCTCGTGGTTCTTGGCCCTGCTGAGGGCAAGGGAGAGGGACGTGCAGCCCCTGCCCCAGGCCCAGGCAGGTGACGAAGGAGCAGGAGCAGCAGAACTGGGGCTCCAGGGCCGGTGGGGGGGCCGGGTGCCAGCCTAGGAGAGAAGCTCCAGGAGCAGTTTCCAGATGTGCACGGTGCCAGGGTCTTCGGATCTGGGTCCCACAGGGGCGATGCTGGCCCCCAAGAAGAAGACCTCCCGCTGGTTGTCCACAGCCTGCAGACCCAGCTCCCGCTGCAGCTCCACCATGCTCATGGCCTCGCGCAGGTCCTGGGGAAACAGCCACAGCGGTCCCCGCACCAGCCTCGCCCCTGGGCCCCTCGCTCTAAACTCCTCCCCATCCCTGCCTTTGCTCTGCGCTAATCTCTCTTCATCAGCCACTGTGGTCAGAAGTGGCTCTTCCCATACATCAGGCCGTGATAGGCACCCGGTCTTACTCAATTCTCACGGTCTAAACCAACTGACGAGGACACTGGCTCAGAGAAGGTGAAGTCACTGTCAAGGGGACAGACCTGGCAGAGCCAGGTTTCAAACTCGGGCTGGTGTGGGGCCCAAGCTTAGGACCCTCCCTTACAGAATCCAGCTGTTTATTCACCCAGTAGTGGAGAGATCTACAGTGGGCTCACTTCCGGCCGAGTCAGAGGCCACTGCCGAACTTGGGGCTGGGGAGAGTCTGTTAAAATTTCAAGCCTGGCTGGCTTACGAGTGAAATGATTCTTCTTGGAGCGATTCATAGACTGCCAAGACCTTCAGTGGTGTCTCCTGAAATGGCTATAAATTACAGTTTGGATGTCGGATGATGATGTAATTCACTGTCCAAACTGGGGTATTTCTGAAACTCCATGTGGGTGCTACAGTAATTATACAAGAGTAACAGGCAGACCAGGCCGTATAGTCACCTATGTATACATGTCACGTGTTTCCCAAAAGGCAGGGGGAATCTGAGGTCAAAGATGTAAGCCTCTCCCCAGACAGGTTGGAAAGGTGTCCCGTGACACTCAGGGACCTGGGCACAGGCCACAGGAAATACTTCAGGACCCCACACTGTGGCAGTGTCACTGGTGCTGAGATGGCACCTGAGGCAGAAGGCTGCTGGGCCCAGGGCACGCCTCTGGCACCCAGGAGAGGTGCAGGGTAGGGTTAACAACAGGATCTGGGAGGACGATCCGAGTTCCAGTCCTGGCTTTGCCACTTACCACCTGGAACCCTGGGCGCTTGGGGACAACAGCAAGGCCTACTGGGTGTTTGTGGGACTGATGTAAGGTGACGGCCATCAGGTGCCTGGTGCACCGTCAGCACGCACACAAGTGCTAGTTGTTGTTATACTTATTCTGTCAACCTCCCATCCCTTCCCGGCTTCAGCTCTTTGGTCAGAGCCAGAAGTTGCAAGGACATAGTTAAATATCCCACTTTATCTATTTTCAATGTGAACAACCTTGGGTTGAGGACAGAATCTCTCTGATCCTCAGGTGCCCTGTCTGTAAAATGGGACCAGTATTTCATATCATGGAGGGTTAGGAGAAGCATAACCTGAAAATGTCATTCAAAGCCACACCTGGCACCTAGTGGCTACTTCATTATGATGCTTCTCGTTTCTCTAGGATGACAGATGACGGGGAGGCAGAGGGGAAGGCAGGCAGGACAGGGATCTGGGGTGAGGAAGGAGCAGAGGCAGAAGAGGGGGGACAGGCTCTCCGCCAGGGCTCTCGTCATGGGTCTGAATCCCTCCCCAGTGCGCACCCAGCCCGGCCACTTGCGGGTCAAGTCTGACGTGAGCAGACTCCGGTGGCCCTCACCTGCTTGTTGGCCACCACCACGACAGGCAGGTCGGGGTCCTTGTCCAGCAGCTTGTGCAGCTCCTGCCGGGCCCAGGGCAGCCGCAGCCGGTCAGCCGAGTCCACCATGAACACCAGCACGTCCACCTCGTTCACAAACTCCTTCCAGTAGAAGCGCAGGTTCTGGCTGCCGCCGACTGAGGAGAGGCCAGGGCCAGCTCAGAGCCTCCCTGGACCCTGGCTCTCAGCCCCATCCCACCCTAATCCAGCTCCCCCCAACCCCCGGCTCCACCCTCCAGGAACAAGGAAAACATCACAGGCTCCAGAGCCAAGCAGACCTGGGGTTGGTTCTGCCTGAGCGCTGGGTCTCCCGGGACAAGCTGGTGCCTTCAAACATTAGTCTCCTCCCTGCTAACCTCACCTAACAGCAAAACCCAAAGATACGTATACAATGCTGTTCTGAGGGCGGGTGGATAGTAGGTGCTCAATAAACAGCATCCACTGCTTTCTCCTGGCTGCCTTGCCTCCTGCCAGTCCTGGCTTCCTCCTGGGTAAGCAGCTTGGTCGGAGGCCAGGACTCCCTAGCCTGCTGCGCACAGCCGTTCTCCACTCAGTTTCTTTGGTTCAGTCTGGTCACCCCACTTTCTTCCCCCAGAAACGCCATATTCAGTCCTACCACTGGCTGCACCCCCATGAGGGTTGCCTGCCTTTTCCTTCTGTGCCTCTGCACAGTCCCCACTGGCCACCCTGCAGCCTGGTGTTTCTGCTTCTAATTCTGACCTTTGTGGGTTCTAAGCTCTCTGAGAGTGAGAGCTGTTTCCCTCTAGATCCCCCCAAAGCCCTCAGCACAATGCCTGGCACATAGCAGGCACTCAACAGGTATTTACTGAGTGCTTACCAGGTGCCAAGCACTGATCTGGGTGCCGGGGAAGCAGAGGTGAGGGAGGCGGGCAGGGGCCTGCTCTCATGGAGCACCCCCTCGCCCGCCATCAGGACAGACCCAGCAGTAACGCCAGCGCGTTTCAGAGAGGAAGGAAATGGAACAGAACAAGTGGATGCCTTTGGATTGGGGGCCTAGGAAAGTCTCCCCAAGGAGGGTGCCTGAGAGCTGAGTCTGGCTGAGGAGAAGGAAGCAGCCATGGAAGAGGCAGAGAGAAGTGTCCCAGCAGAGGAAGAGCACACGGGCAGAGGTGACCAGTGACCGAGGCACCACTGAGGGAGGGAAGCCACAACCACAGCCTGGCCAGGGCGGGACCACATGGGCCTGGGAGGCCAGAGTGGGGCTGTGGAGCCCATAAGGGTTTGAAGAGTGACTTGACCTAAAAGATGCCCCTGGCTCACCGGGGACAGACGTGAAAGCAGGAAGACCAGCTGTTGTGCTGAGATGATTTGGGGATGGACGAGGCAGGCAGTGGTGGAGGTGGGGACAGACCAGCATCTGGACAGACAAGGATACAGCGGGCAGGACCAGGCTAATTCAGTGGACATAAGAGGTGGGGGAGGGAAGAGTGATCAAAGACCCACAGAGGCTCCTCCTCAGCTGGGCTCCGGGCCTGGCTTTGTAGGGGACCACGGCGAAGTGCCTGTTCTGGGGGCGAAAGCCCAGGGCCTCGATGAGGGATCTGTGGTGGAAGCCAGGCTGAAGGACCCCTGGAGGCTGCCAGACCGTGGGGAACAGGAAGACAAGGAACCCCTCCTCCCGTGATCTGAGGAGAGCGGCATCATCTCTGCCTGACAAGGGCAGAACCCCCACTCGACCTTTCTATGCCCCTGGCACAAAAGAGGGAGATGGGGACAGCTTGGTGAAAAGACCGAATTCCGGTAAATATCGGTGTTGGCTACACTCAGGGAGGAGAGATGTAGCCAGATCAGACCAATAGGCAGGCGCCTGAGATCAGAGGAACTGGGCCCAGACAGGCCAACAGCCAGGCCCTCAGAGTCTGAGCCCACACCTAGCACCTAACACCCCCGCCTCCAGTCTTTATGGTCTGACTCCTGTGGCTGACAGGAAGTCCGCCTGCCCCTCCATCGAGTCTGTGGTTGAACACAGGTGGCTAAGTCCGGCTGCCTCTCTGAACTGCTCTCCCAAGATCCCCAAAAGCCTAACACGGAGGGCAGGGGGCAGCCCAGACCCTCTGATCACTCAGCCAGCTCCCCCAGATACGTGCTGGGGGTGGGCGAGGGCCGGCGCTTGATCAGACCTGGGTCTCAGAGGCTGGCACCTGGTGAACCCTGCAGCAGCAGGTGCGCCCAAGGGAGAGCCCCAACCTAGTAAGGGCCTCAGAGGAGGCTTCCCAAGGAATCATGTTTGACGTAAATCTGGAAGGATGAGCATTAGTTCATCAAGGAAGATGGCTCTACAGACCGAGGGAACGGTGCTTGCAAAGGACAGAAGCGAGAAAGAAAACAGCAAGTACCCCTCACAAACCAGCAGAGGGGCGTGGTGCTTAAGGAGAGTCACAGTGCTGGGCCTCAGTTTCCCCGTCCTAATGAGGGCGCTGCCTGTTTCCAGGTGTGTGGCCTTGCTGGGAAGATTTTTTAAAAAAAATATATTTTATTGATTTTTTGCAGAGAAGAAGGGAGAAGGATAGAGAGTTAGAAACATCGATGAGAGAGAAACACTGGTCAGCTGCTTCCTGCACACCCCCTACTGGGGATGTGCCTGCAACCAAGGCACGTGCCCTTGACCAGAATCGAATTAGAGAGATGTAGCCAGATCAGACCAACAGGCAGGTGCCTGAGATCAGAGGAACTGGGCCCAGACAGGCCAACATCCAAGCCCTCAGAGTCTTGAGCCTGCACCTAGCACTTAACCAACCCCTACCCTCACCCCGTCTTTATGGTCTGAGTCTTGTGGCTGACAGGAAGTCTGCCTGTTCCTCCATCAAGTCTGTGGCTGAACAGACCTGCGGACTGACGCTCTTTCCACTGAGCCAAACTGGTTTCAGCGGAAGATTTTATTAAGTGCAGTCACACACCACATATTTCGATCAATAGCGAACCACATGGTCCCATTAGGTTCAAACGGAGCTGGAAAATTCCCATCACCTGGTGACATCATAGCTCAACACATGACAGGTGCCACGGTGTTCAGTACAGTCACATGCCGTCCAGGCTACACCACACGGCCTAGATGTGTGGCAGACTATGCCACCTAGGTGTGTAAGCGAACTCCATGGTGCTCGCACAAGCATAAGATCACCTAACCGTGCATTCTGCCCACATGCTGCCAAATGACTGGCACGCAGAAAGCGAGCTGCCAGCCCCTGTGTTGGGCATGTGGCTTCAGCTGGAGTGAGGCACAGGCAGGAGGACAAGCCGGAGCTGCTATCCGTGAAGGACCCCCCTCGTCAGAGGACAGCCTTTGTATCCTGTGCCCTGCACCCGCGGGGGGAGTTGCATACAGGAGGGGCGGGAGCTGCTGGGGTGGGTATGCGTTGTGGAGCCACCCCCCCAGGCAAGCAGCCCAGGCTTGGGTCCAGCAGGTGACGGGGAGAGACAGTGTGTGTGTGTGTGTGTGTGTACACGCGCGTGCGGGGGTAGGGGGAGGGTCTGCTCACTCTCTAGCAGGTCCACCTCGAAGTCCCTGGTGGGCAGGCGCACGGAGTTGAAGCCCCAGGTGGGGATGTGGCCCTCCAGCGGCGCCTTCCCGGACAGCACGCGCAGGAACGTGCTCTTGCCCGCGCCGTCCAGCCCCAGCACCAGCACCTCGCGCTGCTCCAGCTCCTCCAGCGCCGGCTCCTCCTCCTCCTCCTCCTCCTCGTCGTCGTCTTCAGGCTGCGGGGCAGGGGTCGGTCAGGCTGCAGGCTCGCCCCCGGCCGTGCCCGTCCCTCCCGGGGGGGACAGAACGCAGGCACCACCCCGGCCAGCCGCGCTCCCACCCTCCAGGGCAGCGGGCACAGCCTGGGGCAGGGCGCACAGCCTGGGGCAGCGGGCACAGCCTGGAGCAGGGGGCACAGCTGGGGCAGCGGGATGGGCGTGACCCACAGGGAATCCCGATCCCCGGCCCGGCCTCGTGCAAATTCCTGAACCCCCTGTCCCGTCCCAGATCGAAGGGGACCCCGAGCCGGCGCAGAGCCTCCCGACAGCCCCCGGGCCGCGCGCACTGCGCAAGCGCCCGGCCGGCGCGGGCTGCACGCGGCGTGGCCCCCACACCGCCCGCGGGGAAGCCGCCCCCCCAAAGCCAGAGGCCCACCCCGGCCTGGGTGCAGCGATCACGACGGCCCGGCGGCCCCACGCCCGGGACCCCGGCGCGCCCCCCGGCCCCGCACTCACGTCCCACTCGTCCCACTCGGGGAGGCGGGCGGGCTCCGCGCCCCACCAGCCCTCGCCGCCGTCCCAGCGCCGCTCCCGTCCGCGGCCGGAGTAGGTCTTCCAGAGCAGGAAGAGCACCGAGCCCAGCAGGGCCGCGGCGCCGCCCAGCGCCAGCACCAGCGGGCTCAGCGGCCGCGGCGCCATCGGGCTCGGGGCGCGGGGCGCGGGGCGCGGTGCACAGGCCGGAGCGGCGGCCGCCGAAGATGGCCCCGCTGCGACTGCCGCGGCCGCGCCCACCCACCCAGCCGGCCCCGCACTACAAGCCCCACAATGCACCGCCGCCGCCGCCACCGGCAGGCGGGAGGGGGTCGCGGGTCGGGGCGCAGGGACTTCCGGGCCCCCCGGCCGCGTGCGCGATGCAGCGTGAGGCCGCGCTCGGGAGGAACGGGGACGGGGACATCGGCTTCTACCGGGCTCTTCCTGGGCGCCGAGAGCTTAGCGCCGGCTGCCCGGTTACCCCTTAGCACAGCGCCCCCCAGAAGGGAGGGGCGAGGGCGGGGTCGCTCCCTAGCACCGCGTCAGGTCCAGCCCGGCCACCTGCTGGCTGCGCTGCCCGCCGGGCCTCGGGGCGGGGTCAGGGGGCGTGGCCGCAGGACCGCTCTCCTCCGTGATTGACGGGCTCTCAGGGGTGCGAAGGCGCTCCCTGGGGGGTTATTTCCCGGGGAGAAGAGAATCCACGTTGTTTCCAAATGCCATCTCTTTTTGTCTTTAAATATGTCTATTGGTTTCAGGGAGAAAGAGAAACGCGGACGGAAGGGGCCACGTGCAGACCTGACAGCTCGGGCAGCCTGCAGGGCGGTCTGCAAACTCAGAGACTGAGGTCATCACAGAGGAGGGTCTGAGATTTAACTAAGGGCAGTGATGGTGGGTGGTTACTGACAAGGTCAGCCTTTACCTTCGCTGAGCCCGTCTGTCTTTTTTTTTTTTTAACCTTTTATTTATTCTATTTTTTAAATATATTTTATTGATTTTTTACAGAGAGAAAGGGAGAAGGATAGAAAGTCAGAAACATGGAAAAAAGAGAGACATCGATCAGCCGCCTCCTGCACGCCCCACACTGGAGATGTGCCCGCAAGCAAGGTACATGCCCCTGACTGGAATTGAACCCGGGACCTTTCAATCCTCAGACCAACGCTCTATCCACTGAGCCAAACCGGTGTCGGCCCATCTGTCTTTGTGCATCTGTGATAACACACCCGTGAGACGGCTGGGTCACTTGTAACTTCCCTTTTTCCGGAGCCTCCGGGACACAACCTAATGTGTCTGGGCGCCTGGACAGAGGCCACACATTCCTTCGTTATCATGTTGATGGTTCCTGCACCCCCCTGAGTACGTGTCCATCATTTTACTTTTATCCAATCGCAGGGGTTTTTCCCACCACCTCTTTGCTTTCTCCCACCTCTTTAATCCGTCACCAAAGGATTTCATGTAACCCACGCATGTCCCTCCTTTGATGGCAATGGATAAATACAAAGATAGCCCGCCATTCCCCGGAGCCTTACCTCAATGGGTTTTTTTTTTTTTTTTTTACATTAATAGAAACATCAATGATGATAAGGAATATATTTTAAAAATATATTTTATTGATTTTTTACAGAGAGGAAAGAAGAGGGACAGAGAGCTAGAAACATTGATGAGAGAGAGACATGGATCAGCCGCCTCCTGCATGCCCCACACTGGGATATGCCCGAAATCAAGGCACAGGCTCCTGACCGGAATGGAACCTGGGACCCTTGAGTCCGCAGGCCGATGCTCCATCCACTGAGCCAAACTGGTTTCAGCCGTAACTGCTTTTAGTTAAAGTTTAATTTCGGATGATCCTTTATGGTGACTTTAGGTCTCTGAGTTTGCAAGACCCACATGGAGGCCTCCCTGAGCTTGTCCGGTCAGCATGTGACCCCTTTCGTCCACAGTAGGACACAACTAAGCCCAACGCAGGGACTGTGTCCTCCGTCCCAGTGTGCCCCAAGCACCCAGCATAGGCCTGACAAGCGGTCAGACACAGAACACAAGTGCTATCTAAGCAACTGCCCCGGACTGGCTGTGTGACATTGGCCTGGTTCCTTCTGTTCTCTGCACCTTAGTTGCACCATCTGTAATATTAAGTTGGATAAGTCGGTTTCTTTTTTTACATTTAAAAAAAAATATTTTATTGATTTTTAGAGAGGAAGGGAAGGAGAGAGAAATGTCAATGTGAGAGAGAAACATCTATCAGCTGCATCCCATATGCACCCCGATGGGGGGCAAACCCACAACCTGGGTATATGCCCTGACCAGGAACCAAACCTTTCGGTTGCATGGGACAACACTCAACCAACTGAGCCACACTGGCCAGGGCTCACTTTATTTTTTAGACAAATTTTTAATTTTATTGATTTTAGAGAGAGAACATGAGAAATATTTGTTCCATTTATTTATGCATTCATTGGCTGGCTCTTGGATGTGCCCCTGTCAGGGTATCAAACCTGAAACTTTGCGTATCGGGTGCCGGTTCTAACCACCTTACATATCTGGCCAGGGCAAGTTGGTTTGGAAGGACAGAAAATTGAGTCTCTAGCCCAAAATCCTTAATCTCTACAATGAAATCTTTCTCCCCCGCCACCACTAGAGGGAGATGTTACTTCCAGCTTTTTCTTCCTTGGAAATGTACCTATTACCCCAGGGATTTTATTTTATTTCTTTAAATATATTTTCATTGATTTTTTTACAGAGAGGAAGGGAGAGGGATAGAGAGCTAGAAACATCGATGAGAGAGAAACATCAATCAGCTGCCTCCTGCACACCCCCTACTGGAGATGTGCCCTCAACCAAGGTACATGCCCTTGACCAGAATCGAACCCAGGACCTTTCAGTCCACAAGCCCACTCTATCCACTGAGCTACACCGGTTTCGGTAGCCCCAGGGATTTTAAAAAGTGGAGGAGCTGCCATGGCTGGCGTGGCTCAGTTGGTTGAGCTTTGTCTAGTGTACCAAGTAGTTGCCAGGAAGGCAGCCCATCAGTGATGTTTCTCTCTCATTGGTATTTCTCAAATAAATGAATGAAAGAAAGAAAGAAAGAAAGAAGAAAGAAAGAAAGAAAGAAAGAAAGAAAG
>PVJN01021637.1:0-34390 GCA_004026805.1 Lasiurus borealis
TCTCTCTCTTTCTCCCCCCTTGCTCCCTCTCCCTAAAATCAATAAAAACATATTTTTAAAAAAGTTTCTAACCTTTCAAAACTAGCAAATGTAGTAATAACAATGTTGCTACCTTAAGTCTTCAAATATTAACCACTAGGTGTTCTTTAATGTATTCCAGTTACTCATTAACCACTCTTTAGTGCTGTTGGTACTTGAATTGCCAGTAATTTCCACCAGGGAAAATTGAATAACGAAGTCCAATAAATTTTCTAGATCAGAAGAATATTCAGATTTTATTAGTAGCATTCTTCTTGCTCGTGATATATTCATTAATGAAAGTCCACTATGTAATTTGGGACCTCTACATTCTAATTCAAAAACTAAACCCAAAGATATGTTGTTGTGCAGTTTATGATTTCTTTTGTACAGCTTTAATGCCCTCATCATTTCCTTGGTGTAAACCACTGAGCAAGGGAACAAGATTTCCTTTGTAACTGATACCTAAATTTCTATTCTGCTGTAAGTGTCTAATTTGCACTGTGAAGACATATAATTTGAGCCTTGTAGATATATCACAAAAGTACAACAGTTTAGGCTGATCTCTAATTTTCTGACTTGTGCTGGCTGTAATTTAAATTTTTTGCATGTTTTTAACTGCCATGCAAACCAGGATACATGAGAAACCTTTGTATATTGACAGAGGCTGGGAAAAGGATGCCTTGTTCTGATTTCAGCTAAGCGTTCCCTTTTCACAACTGCAGGTGCAAGGGAGCCCATTCATAGTCTTTGCTTCAAGTCAGTCACAGTTACTGACTGGAAATGCAGTGCTTTTGCAGCAAAACTTGACTAATCATCACCAGCCCAGTGAATAAAAATTATTGCCAGTATTAACAAATTCTCGAGGCAAGTAGGACTTTTCCATTCGCCTACATATTGGGAACATAATACATGCTGTTGACAGAATTTCAGTCATTTTACTAGTGTGTGTGTTTTACTATTGCAGCTGTTTACTAAATCTACAAAAACACTTTGTCACTTATTAATACAGGATGGAATCGTGCTCAGTGGAAAATCTGCTGTAACAAATGCATGTTCCACTTAAGAGATAATTGATAATGAATGTTACTCTTTCCTTTGCCTTAAGTTTCACTTATTTTTAAATCAACACATGAGGCAAAAAATAACCACAAGATAAAAATTTACTCTAATTGCTCTCATTTCATGTAACTGGGTAAATTCCTTTTGAAACATATATGAGACAACTGTGTAAGCAAGCAGTAAGTGAAGCTAGCTGGATGTTTCCATTAGAAACCCTTATTTATAAGGTTATGACTTGACCATTTTAATTAGCTTCAGGCAGAAACTTGGCACACCAGTTCAAAGCATTGGAGGAAATTTTGGTCTGCAAAACAATTATAACTCTCCTTCAACAGGAGAGGTCAGAGAAAGACTCTAATAGAACGTGAGGAGTGGATGGCCACACACAGATAAAGTAAATTAAAAAAAAATAAACTGCAGCAATAATCGTTGCACTGACAAAAATAAGTGTCTTTTGTATAAAACCGATAAGAACACATCCTACATTGCTGATTATTACTATTACACTGTTTGCTAGCAACCCAGTAGTGTCATCTAACATTTGCATAGAATTCAAAAGTGCCAAAAACGCCTTTGCCCTTTTAATTCATTCAGGCTGAGCACTGTGACAGAAGAAACTTGTATGTTGCCATCCTTTTCCTTCATGTTCTCAAAAAACCGAAGACTCACTCCTGTTAACACCCATTTAACCTCAGCCTTGCATCAGCTGCAAGCTAGTGGTTAGACCCACATGCTAGAAAGATGTGGAGCATCTTTAAGGAGGATGCCTTCCAGGATGGGGCAGAACCCCTAAACCGGCTTCTGTGAATACCACTGCCCACATTTCAAACGTCCATCCCATTGCTGCTTTCCCAACATCCAGGAGCAACACACAGTGTCCTCACTTATAACTAGTGATGGACTCCTGGGCGCGCATGCTTGACACCTGGCCACATGTGATGGGGGACGGTGCCACCCACCACCTTTCTGAAGTTCACGGGGCAGATGGAGGGAGACTGACACCCGGCCACTGAGCTGACCAGGGGATGCTCCTCAGCCCTTTCGAGACCTTTGAGGAAGAGAAGAAAACAAAACACACACACACACACACACACGCACACACACACACGACTTACCACTTTGGCCCAGTCCGAGAGCCACTGCAAGCACCCAGGCCGCCCGGAGGAACGGGGCCGGCCCCGGCCGGCAGTGCTGCAGGCAGACAAACGCGGCGGTGAGAAGAGCCAGGGCCGAGCCGCACATCATGCACGGCAGCCCGCACAGCGCCCGCCGCTCGCTCGCTCGCTCGCTCGGCTGCTTTCCGGGTGCGCGCTCGCGCCTCCCGGGCGCACCTTGGGGCCCGCGGGCCGAGTGCCGCTAGGACGTTGCCCGCAGGCCCGGCGGGCGGACCCCGCGGCTCGGCAGCGGCGGTGCAGGTACGCCGGCCCCGGAGCAGCTCGGCATCTCAGGGCCCCCGCGGCCCTCCCAGCGCGGCGCGGCGGGTCCCCGAAGTCTCCGCGAGAGAGGCACCTCCTCCGACCGCCGGAGGCTCGGCCGCCGGCTCCGCGACAAAGAAAAGAGCTTTTGTTCCCCTCCGGCCGACGGGAATCCTGCCGCATAAATCAGCTTAGCGCAGGGCCCAACGCAATCAAACCCAAACAAAGCGCGAAGCCGGGGGGGAAAAACCGGCCTCAAGTCCGGCCACTGGGCGATGCGGCCGCGGAGGGAGGGGACGCCGGGGCGGCCAGCGGGGCGCGCAGTCCCGGGCGCATCCGTCAGCGGGAGCGTCTTCCACAGGTGGCAGCGGGGCAGCTCCGCCGAGTGGCAGCTTTGACCAGCGGGCAAAGCCGGAGTGGCAGCGCTCGGGCTGGCCGGGAGGGAGCCTGGGGCGCCGGCAGCCAGGGGGAGCGCCCTAATAGCGGCCGCCGCCGGCGCTGGCGGACCCAGAGCGAGGCATCGCAGCTCCCGGCCGGGGAAGGAGCGGAGCGCACCGCCGCGGGGGTGCCTAAGCCCGGCCTCGGGGGCGGGGGCTCCGTGCCCCGGGCTCTCTTGGCCTCAGTGCGCACCGCTCAGAGGTCCGGCCGTCCCGAGCCCGGGCTGTGGGCGCGCTCAGGGGGGTGCACCCCGTGAGGACGAGAGGGGGAAGGCCGGTTGGTGGGGAGCCGGGGAGGTGTGGTCCCGCCGGGGCCCGCGGGTGCGAGGGGTGGGGAGTGACTCCCGCTGTGCGGAGAGCTGGGCGCGCTCCGGGCCCCGCGTTGCTAGGAAACCGCCCCACGCCACGGAGCGCCCGGCCCCGGCAGGCCGCCCGGGGGCTGAGCGGCGGCGGCTCGCGGCCGCGGCGAGAGCGCGGAGCGGCGTGGGCGGGACATTGGTGAGGCATGAAGTCACCGCGGCCCACACTCGCTCTTTGTTTTGCTCGCTCCGGCTCCCCGTCTCCCCCTCCGCGCGGATGGAGGCCGTGCCCATCGTTCACATCAGCTCCCGAAGCGGAGCCGGGCGGCGGGAACGGCGCGCCTCGTCCTGGCCCCTCTCTCTCCGCCCCGAGTGCCTGCGCCCCAACGCGCGCCCACCGGGCGCAGAGAGAGGCTCGCTCCGCGCCAAGGGCAGCGGCACGCACACCCCAGCCGCTGGCCCGGCGCTGCGCGCTCCTTTGTTTGCAGATGCTCAGGGCTCGGCAGCTGCCGCCTGCAGAGCGGAGTCCGGGAGCCTCACCCCCCCCACCCCCTCTCACCCCCCTCCAACACCCCCTCTGTTCTGCGAGCGCGCACTGCCTGCTTTGCTTGCAGAGTTAGGAGCTCATCCTCCCCCAACACCCCCGACCCCAAGACTGTGCTGCGTCTCCCCACCACTTGGAGACTTGACCCGTCCCTCCAGGCTAAGGTGAAAGATGCTGGGGTTTCCAGTCTGCAGGAGCCGCGCTAGAAGCTGCCGGCCGAAAGGTCTCGTGGCTGCTCCACCGGAGCATCACCCTTGGGCTGGGCAGCCCTGCTCTTTCCGGGGTCTGGTGGTGGCTCCGGGCGTTTGCTAGTTACCTCGGGTCTTTTGACCCGAAAGTCAACTCCCCAATAAAAGTAACCAAGAAGTTAGCAAGGCCGGCGGAACCGGAGAGAGAAGCGTGGGAGGGAAGTGGGGTGGCATGCCTGCCGCTCGCGGGTCAGAAATGTAGGTGCTGCAGGAAAGGGGTGTTTTGCGGGGCAACTGATGGGAAGGCAAGAGCCTCCTTGGGAAGCCACTAACAGGCCAGGCCGAGGGAGAAAACTCGTCCTCCGGCGTGAAAACAAGGCGCTTTCGCATCAGATGGGGAGTGATGCTGCTCTTGTACCGCCAGGGGCAGCAGCGGGTCGTCCCAATAAAGTCTGACTTCTTTCCACTAGTTGCCCTGCCAACGTCTTTCAAAGCGCAGCCTCCCTCACAGGCATCAGGCTAATCCCGCCAGGTCAAGGTGAAGAATGCCGGAGTTTCCCTCCGTGCTTGCTTAATAGTTTCCATCTCCATATATGGAGTCAAAAACAAGTAGGAGGCTCGCTCTCTCTCTCTCTTTTTTCTTTCTGTTTTCTATTTGTTAACTGAGTGGATGGAAAGTACCTGATTAATAAACCACAACATTGAAAACTCCCCCCTTTCAGGTGTGGACTGCACATTGGAGCCCACAGAATTAGCTAAGCAGACCAGGAACCCGGTTGGGAGATTATAGGTGCCCTGGATCTACAAAGCAGGTTTTTTTTTTTTTTTGAGAGACCAAATGAATAATTCAAACCTGAAAAACTGGTACTTGTAAGCACAGTTCCGCCATAGGCGGTGTATTCTAAATATGTACAGTGAAATCCAGCTCAGCTTCATTACTGGTTTTCTTTCCTCAGTTCCAACTTTGATCAACTATGGTTTTGCTTTTCGTGGTCTTAAAGGCAAGGCCTAAGAAGTGGCTGGATGCGGATGAGGACTTGAAATTTAGACACAAAATGAACATATTCGAACTTAATTAGTACTCTTCAGTGGGGTAGCGTGTTTATTTTCCAGAGATTATTTTACCATCCAAAGGAATACAGCCACCCTTGAGACAGTGCAGTGCTATAATAAAGAAAAAAAAGCCATAATTCCTATAAGGGTGTGTGTGTTTGTATTGTAAAGAAAGACTTATACATTTTGTTTTAGAAAGCCCAGGCAAATATATGTCAGGAAGCCACTTTTATGGAGTTGGTGAAGAAAAAAACACAGCGTCTTTTATCATATCTTCCCAGTTTCAAAGAGATTACGATCTGGTTATCAAAATAAAATAAGTCAGAATATCCCAGTTGTGAGACTGTGATCCTTATAAGTTATTTACAAACAAGTTATCTGTACATTTCGGTCTATAAAGTTAAAAGTGAATTCTCTTCAGTCCTGCAAATAATCTATAGAGTTTTCTTACAGTAAATATAACTAGTGGCCTAGGAAAAAAAAAGTCCTTGTTTTTAATAAATGCTATTGGTCACCACAACTCATTCTTTTTCCTGTAGGAGGATTACAGCATATTGTGGAGAAATGTATTATCTTCCTCATAATACCTGAAAAATTCTAACAGAGAAAAAAGTGTTCCAGATTAATTCCTGTCTTTATCATGTTCTTCTGTCTTGCTTTGAAATTTCTGACAGCTAATTTTTCATCCTTTGTGATAATGAGAGCAAATGAAATTCACAGATAGTTAAAAGTAGTAAGGAATATTTTAGCTATTCATTCCAGCCTCCCTATCATCAGATTCTTCTCGTTGTTAATAAGTCATAAAATTAGATGAATTAAGTTTTTTTCCTACTATTTTAACCTTAATTCCTCCCGAAGTCAGTTTATGGTGAGAATGAGTAAGATATAGAGGAATCATAGGAATGAGAGAAACATCTGGGAGACTGCCCTTTTCCTGTATCTTCAGCCTTTTAATTAGATTTTGTACAAATTATTGAGCTCATAGTTACAGCTAAAACCATATCCACATTTTAATATTACAGATGCTCCTCAATTTATGATAGGGTTATGTCCTGATAAAACCATCCTAAGTTGAAAATACCATGTCAAAAATGCATTTCACACACCTAACCTACCGAATGGCATAGCTTAGCCTAGTCCAGTGGTCGGCAAACTCATTAGTCAACAGAGCCAAATATCAACAGTACAACGATTGAAATTTCTTTTGAGAGCCAATTTTTTTAAACTTAAACTTCTTCTAACGCCACTTCTCCAAAATAGACTCACCCAGGCCGTGATATTTTATAGAAGAGCCACCCTTAAGTGGCCAAAGAGCCGCATGTGGCTCGTGAGCCACAGTTTGTTGACCACTGGCCTAGTCTATTTTAAGCATGCTCAGACCACTTACATTAGCCAGTTGGGCAAAATCACCTAACACAATGAATGCACTGTAGGGTATCAGTTGTTTACCCACGTGATGGTGTGGCTGAGTTCAAGCTGTGGCTGGCTGCCACTGTCCAGCATCAGGAGAGAGTATGTCACTAGCCAAGGAAATAATAAAACTCAAAATTTGGAGTACGGTTTCTACTGAATTCATGTTGCTCTCACACAATTGTAAAATGAAAAATTGTAAGTCGATTCATTGTAAGTTGGGACGCCCTGTATCAGAAGTCGGTGTCAGAGATATGTAATAGGTTTAACAGATATTCACAAGTTGTCTATCAGCTTGCTTTATCCATAGCTCTCAGATGAAACAGTCCAACCTTTGAGACATGTCATTGTGACTATGACTTCAAGCTTCTTCCAAGGATAAGGAATATAAGCCACTAAGAGTTACTTTTCGCTGAAATATGACATAAGTTACTGTTCTTCCTACTGTGGACTGAACACTGCCTCCAGCACATCTACCTGTAGAATGATTCCTTAGTTCTGTTCCAGGAGTTTCTGACTTTGCAGATCTGGGGTGGTGCCAGCGACATGCATTAATGCGTTTCTAAAATGGCTCTTTATGCGCTGAGGTTTAAGAACCCCTGCCATAATGGATTAATACAGAGGTTCCTCGAAGGCCCCATGCGTGATTATGGACAAACTCCAGTCTCAGGTGCAAAGTCAAAAAAAAAAAAAAAAGAACTGCTGGCGTCAGTTCTCTTCCCAAGTTATTCTGTGGATGATTAACTCTGAGATGTTAATGTTTTAGGCTATACAACTTCCATAATTAAGTTCGGGAAGTGCTGGGTTAAAGTTAAGCGAAAGCATTTATTGGAGGATTTTCCAGAAATGTAACCAACAGGCTGGGATGCAATTGGATTCTCCAAAGGAAGAACCCTTTATCCGGGGAACATTTCACAGGCTGCTTTTCTGTAAAGGACAGCCGTGGGACTGAGTCCTGCTTTACAGATGTGGGAGCGAAGAGCCAGGTGGGCCAGGAGTCTGGTCTCCCTTCAGGAGAATCACTGAGCAGGCAGCAATCCGAGCTCTGATTTCTCCTCTGTCAGCTCGTGTCAACGGTGACTTTTGGTTTCAAGTCACAGAGTCAGACTGTGTCTGCCATAAGTAAAAAAAAAAGAAATTATTGGAAGAAAATGGGGAATTAATAGAATCAGCAGGAGGCTGAGTGACCAGGATTGACAAGGCCAGAAACCGAGGGAGGAGGCATAAGCAACAGCAGTATCGGCCGGGCAGCGATGATGCTTTCTTAGCATCCCTTCATTTTTGGACAGTTGGTTCCAAGTTCACCATCCCGGTTGGGAATGTCGATTTTCAGAACTTCAGTCACTTCTCAGTCCCCTGACTTACTAGGGGTGGAGTGGCTTTCTCAATGGAAAATCGAGTTCTGTTTCCCAGCAGCATGACATAAAATTGTCTTCCGTTAGTGAAGGGAGCCTTGCTAAGTGACAGACACTCATTACTCACTTGTCCCAATTTCCACACGCTACAGCTTTTCATTACAGTTGGATTCTGGGTAATGATGCAGCTTTAATTGAGCTACCCTGCCCACTAACCCATGCTTTAGTTAGCAGTTCTAGTTATCTTCATGGGTACTTTTGAATAAAACATTTTATCTGTGCATAGTTTCATCCTCTCTTTGAATTATCTTCCCATAGCATGCAGCAAACTAATACTTATTTAGCCTATAACTCATTATCAGAATGATTATAGAGATGTGGTAGCTGGGTTAATTTTTTAATTTACATTCTTTATTGACCAATTCTGCAACAGATGCTTTTTGACACCCCCCCGCCCCTACTCCTCCCATGTCCCTTCAGGCACACTGTTTCATTCCACATAGCTAGACGTGTGGGGAATGAACACTTCTCAAATGAGGACCGGCCCACAGGAAGTGGGGTATAAATACTCTAGCTCCCTGGCTCCTTCTTTGGAACCACCTTGGGACTTGTGTTCTACACCGCTGTCTCTCACCCTGTTGTTGGACCAGTGTTTTATTTTCAGTCCATCATGGATTGTTCCTTTAAACAATGAATTATAAAAAAATGAGTGTTGTCTTCATTCCGCAAATGGCTCTGAGGGAGGAGACGGCTTAGTGTGGTCTTCGTTGGCTTCCACCATGGCCGGGACCAGAAGGTGCAGAAGGCGATGGTACAGTCCATGAACTTCATCTTCAGATACGTACTTGCAAAATAGATCTTGGACCAGGTGTGGCTTTATGAGCAAGTGAATATGCGGCTACAAGGCTGTATCATTTGTTTTGATGGGAATGTGAACTTTGTATTAGATGATGCTGAAGAGAGTCCTTCTAAAACAAAGTTATGAAAAACAACTAGGTAGGATCATGCTGAACGGAGATAATATTACTCTGCTCCAAAGTGTCTCCAATTACAAATGACATAATGAAGTGAGAAATTATTGAAAAGCAATATGGTTTGTGTTTCTTAGGCGTCCTTTGTTGGGAAAATAGTTCTTATCTATTTATTCATATTGGCTTACAATACCCTTTTGTTACTACCAGATGACAATAAATGGTGTTGAATTGTTTTTATTTTAAAAATGGGTGTCATAAAAGCATCAAATTGTTATAAAAGTTTCTAAATATTTACTTTTTCCATTTAAAAAAATATATTTTATTGACTTTTTTACAGAAAGGAAGAGAGAGGGATAGAGAGACAGAAACATCGATGAGAGAGAGACATTGATCAGCCGCCTCCTGCATGCCCCCCACTGGGGATGTGTCCGCAACCAAGGTACATGCCCCTGACCGGAATCAAACCCAGGACCCTTCAGTCCATAGGCCGACGCTCTGTCCACTGAGCCAAACCAGTTTCGGCTACTTTTTACATCTTTTATACTGAACCAGGCTCAAACAGTTCAAGGACTGGTACTATCACACAATACATTTTGAGGAATGTTGAGCCCTTTGTCCCAGGTTCCTTATAGGAGTAAGTGCAGTCACTCACAGTGATAACTGTGTTCAAGCATATCCTCTATTGGATGCCTTTCCCTCCCTCATTTCCTCTCTCCTTCTTGGTATTTCCTTGTCTCAGGGTCTTCTTCTAGAGGAACCTAACGAAGACAAGTAATTAAGGAGCCTGGAAACTACTCCCTGGCGTCCCCCATGTGTGAATTTGAATTTTATTCTTGTCCAGCTATAAGGCCACACAGAGAATAAAAAGCACTAGGGCTTTGGAATCTGAAAAAAAAAAATACTAATTTTGAACCTGCTTCTTACTAGCTGTAAAACTATGAGAAAATCATTTAATTTTCTTGTGCCTTGTTTTATTTATTTATGCAATGATGAAATTAAAATAACTACCAAAATTGAAAATTAAATACCTAGATACTGCCCTAGCTAGTTTGGCTCAGAGGTTAGAGCATCAGAAGGATCCCGAGTTTGATTCCAGTCAAGGGTATGTACCTTGGATGCAGGTTCCCTAGCCCTGGTTGGGGTGCAGACAGGAGTCAACCAATCAATGTGTCTCTCTCACATCGATGTTTCTCTCTGTCTCTTCCGCTCCCTTTTCCTTCCACTCTCTCTAAAAAATCAATGGAAAAATATCCTCAGGTGAGGGTTAATAAAAAGTAAAATACCAAAATATCGCCACACACCAAATGCCGGTGATGATGTGGAACAAAAGAAACTCTCATTCATTGCTGGTGGGAATGCAAAATTGTATAGCTCCATAGGAAGGCTTTTGTGGTTTCTTATAAAACTAAACACTTCCCGTATAATCTAGCAATTGCTCTCCTTGGTGTTTATCCAAAGGAGTTGAAAACGTATATCCACACAAAAACAGAATCTTTATTCATAATTGCCAAAACTTGGAAGCAACCAAGATGTCCTATCATTGTGAATGGATAATGAACTGTGGTACATCCAGACAATGGAATATTATTGAGCACCAAAACAAAATGAGTTATCAAGCCATAAAAGACATACATATTGCTAAGGAATATAACCAAATTTGAAAAGGCTACATACTATATCATTCTAATTACATGACATTCTGGAAAAGGCAAAAATATAGAGAAAGTGAAGAGATGTTTGCCAGAGCAAGAGGGGTAGGGATAAATCAATGGAGCACAGGGGAGTTTTATAGCAGTGAAACTACTCTGTGATACTACAGTGGTGGATACATGTCATTGGACATTTGTCAAAACCCGTAGAATGTACAACATCAAGGCTGAACTCTAATGTAAACTATGGCCTTTGAGTGTTAATGATGTGTCATTGTAGGTTCATTCATTGTTACAATACTGCTTTTATGGGATGTTGACAGAGGAGGCTATATGTGTGGAGGAGTAGGAAGCATAGGGGAACTCTCTGTTTTCAATTTTGCTGTGAACCTAAAATTGTTCTAAAAAAAATAGTTTATCACACACACACACACACACACACACACACACACACACACTACAAAATAAGATTATTGTGAGAATCAAAATGGAGATCATTAATGAAACATTATAGAATTCACCATATATTTTCTGAAGGGTTTTTGCAATGCTAATTTAGGTTATTTAAATTTCATACTATCAACAACATTGAAAATGCATAAATGCTTACTTCAAGGCTTCCATATTGTCATAAAAATAACATCAAATATCTTTGCTGTGCTTTATACATAACTTTCCTTTTCTGGTAACTATACAATTCTTGACCCACATTGATAGATATAATGAGCATGTCTTTATATAGAAGCCTGTAATCCTAGCATTCTTTATGACAGTCTAGTTTTATGTCTCCTTAATCTTTTTGGCCAGAAGTCAATCTTGTATAGTTTGACATGAAAGCTTTACTAATTTGTACATGATAGAGATGATATACTTAATACTGCCTCTTATTTACAATTTAACATGTTTAAACTTACATATAGTCAGGAGGTTAAGTAAATATATATGTTTTAAAATTATTACTTTATTGCTCAGTACTCTGAATGTGTAGCATTTGAAGGATCCACAGCTAGTTCTCTCAAATAAAGGTATCTGCAGACATTATAAATACAACATTTCGCTATTAACATAGTTTATCTGTTAAGCCATGGTGGTATGTGGACTGATTTGCACATCATTATACTGTTAAAGGTCTTTGCAAACTTCAATAACTCACAGTGAGTCCACGACTCACATTTCCCCTTTCAGCATTTTCTCATGATCACATTGCCTCTGGAGAATGAAGTCACTACAAATTTTAAATTATTCTAATCAAATTCACATGGTATTTTTATTCTTGGAATGCTTCCATTTTCAGCCCCCTTCTCCAATTTCAAAATTACTTCATGTTGCACCTTGAAGAATGTGACCTTTTAACATAGTGAGGAAATTCTTTGTAAATTAGGCATAGGATACTCAATTTAAACATCCATTTAATAAATATGTAAATATTTACTGAACATTTAGTACGTGTAAAGTGATAGGTCCTATGGAAAATACAAGCATCAGTAAAGCTCAGTCTTTTCTCAAAGATATTCTCTTACTTGGAAGTAATATGTAATAATAAAAATAGATGACTACGTTGGTAAATAGAATAGCTCAGAAATATATTCTACTATCAATAATAATTTAACATTACACAAAATATACCTTGAAATCTATGAAGAAGAAATGAATAATTTAATAAATGGTGTTGGGACAATTGTTAGCTATTTGTAAAAACACATTAATTTAGGAAGTTACTTTATACCAGAAAACATTCCTGATGGATTAGAGTAATATAATTTTTATTACTAATAAAATTTATTTCTAAACATGAAAATGATTTATCCAACTTTAAATAACAGATCAACAAATTTGAGTACTTCTTTAAAACTTAGATGTTTATAAATATTTCAGAAGCAGATAAAAATACATACCATAGAATATGTTCCTACAACTAAATCAGAAGATGTCTCCAGTAGATAAATGGGCAAAGAGCATATGATTCAAGGATAGTGAATACAAATACTTAAAACCTAGGAAAGGTTCAGCTTCATCATTTTTTAAAAATATTAATTTTAAAACTGAGATGAAAGATTTACCAATTAAAGAAACTTTTCAAAATGACAATACTTAATGCTAAGAATAGAGGGTTGAAATAGGAACTCATTTATAGTGGAATGGTAAATTGGCTTTCTTGAAATCAGTTGGCAACATATAATAAAATCTTTAAAGTATTTGAAACACTAATCTTATGTCTATAAAGTTTGTCCTCTAAAAATTCAGAAATACATGAAAATTTTTTATAAAGTTGCACATTGATATTTTCCATCAATCAAAATCTTTTCAAGCTAAAGTAGCAGAGATTATCAAGTTTTTTTTTAATGTATCCTAGGTATTATTGTTTTGTCTTAGGGTTGTAATCCCTGTCTTTTATTAGTTAACAAATTGCATTAAACCCACCTTAGTGAAAGGTCTCTAATCTTTTCCTTTCTATTTAAAGATTTTACTGCTTCCTTAGTTCAGACTTTCTGTTCCTTTTTTTTTTTTTTTTAACTCTCAGTCATCTCATCCCCACATTGTCAGGATAGATTTTTTTCTGAAACACAAATCTAATCTTATCCTTAAAAAAATAACAATAATCTTCTATGGCTTATTTTATGCCTTTCCCCAATCTTTATGCAGGACCTTAGCATCAACCATGATATATTAAATATTCTGCCCCCACATCATATTTCCAGTATCATTTTCCACAACATCTTCCTTCCCTCTGGCCAACTCCATCTACCCTGCTCTAAGGAACAGAAACCTGATTTTCTACAAGCACTTTCCCTTGCCTTTTATAGGCGTTAAAGTCATCTCAGCTGACATGATTTCCCCTCCTTTCTTCTCATTTGTCCTGCTTGATTGTCATGAATCATTTATAATGACATGTCTTTAAAAGCTTCCTGAATTCTTCTAGGCATAACCTACATTGTCTTTTAAGTAATCTTAAATAAAAAGGTTTTCATTAAAAAAGTAATGTGTTTTTAGTATAGTAAATTTGAAGCATATATTGCATTTTCATGGTGAATTTTATTTTTATTTTATTTTTTTAAATGGAGCTTTGCTCATACAAGATTCACCATTTTTGTTGTTAATATACAGTGTGGGCAAACGTAAGTTTATAGTTGTGAGGATGCTAAACACAAGAGTTTATTTTTGTGTTATTGTTTATTAATTTTTATAGTATTTGCCATATGAGCAACTGTAAATCTCCTTTTGCCCCACCCTGTAAATTCTTCATGAGTATCTTTCTCTGTTATATGTTACTAGAGGCCTGGTGCACAACATTTGTGCACAGGGGAAGGGGGTGTCCCTCAGCCTGGTTTGTGCCCTCTCCTAGTCCAGGAACCCTAGGTAGACATCCCTCTCACAGTCTGGGGCTCTTGCAGTATGGAATCCCTTGCTCTTTACCGCCTGCCTGTGCGTCATAGTGACCGGTCATTCCACCATTTGGTCAATTTGCATAGTAGGGTTTTATTATACAATGGTACCTCGAAATACAAGTGCCCAAACATACGAGATTTTTGAGATACGAGCCATCAAGCGAGCGATTTTTGCTTTGAAATATGAGCAACATTTGAGATAAGAGTAATTGTGCAGATCGGCCGGCTGCGCACGACCCACCAGTTTATCGCTATTTGAGCATCTCATAGTTTCCCAAGCCTCAAAGTTATGGAACAAATTAAACTCATATCTCGAGGTACCACTGTGTAGAATTCCCTAGTGAGTTTGTTATTCAGTTTACTTAAATATTCTCCTTGACTCCTCCAGATTCTTGGCGTACTCAAACTGGGTAATTTGAGGAGAATTTATTAACGAAGGAGCTGTTTATAAACATGGGGACAGGGTATTAGTGATAGTGCTATATCTTTAGTTAGAAACTGTGGGGACATGCATCACTATCCTTAGACTTCAGAGGGCAAAAGAAGGGTGCATTACTGAATCCCAGAGATATTGAGTGTATGAATACTACCTGACAAGCTCTGTCACCTTTATTCAAAAGTCATAGCAAGTCTGAAATAAACTACCCCTACTTCATTCTTTTCCACTTTTCTGATTTTCTATCATGACACACTATTGGCCACGCCCATCCCTACACCTGCAATCTTGGAGCCATATCTGGAGTCCAGGAAGGCTGGACTCAGGCATAAAGGAAGCAAAAAGTAGTGGGAAGCTGGTGCAACAAATGAAATGTACCTGGCATGTTCTTAGGATGGGAGGTGGGTTGTGTACATTTTGACCATTTTAATAACATATTTGGCAAATCTGTATTTAAATTCTCAAACAAGATTCTTTTCTTAGAAAAATCCTTTCCAAGGTGCAGTTACTGGACCTAAGAGTTGATACATTCTCAAAGTTTCTAATACTTCCTGCCAAACATCTGCTTTTCCAAAGGACCCAGAAAAATAAGGATTACATGACTTGATGAGAAACTTTGCCTAGTTAAGATCCCAGCCCTGGGGAGTGATTGTGTCCTTGGAAATGGCATCTGATGGCAGGCTCCGAGCAGGAAATGGAAAGCAGTTAAGCTGGGCAATTAAAACCTATAGGGAAGGTTTTATGGAAGGGAACAAGTGATAGGGCATATAACAGTGGGAAGACATTCGCACCCTTGGCCTGAAGGGTCAAGAAGAGGTAGTATTGCAAGGAATACACGAACAGAGGACACAGGGGAACTGTATAAGAGAGTCTCCGGATAGGAAGAAGGAGCCAATCATTGAACCAGCAGGGAAAGAGCAGGGCAAATAAGAGTCCCGATGTCAATTTCTTTCTATCCTCCGACTCCTGCCAATGCCCCAGATGGGCCAAACCCAGTGGAAGCCAGAGATAAGTAACCTTTTCATGCAATCTATACTGGCTAGCATCCTGGGACACAAAGAGGGTAGAGAAGGGAACTGGATGGGCGAATGGAAAATATCTAATACATTTCACTTTAAGAGAGATCAGATGGCCAACGGAAAGGAGATTGGCTTTATGAAGATAGCCATAATCTATCTTGGCAATATTAGCAAATGAAGCATAACAATTGCTCCTTAGTCTAAATTTCACACTTTTGCCTAAAAAGTGTTGGTATTGCTGCTAGCTAAGGTCCCTTGCCTCTTAAATATACCCCTGTTTGCTCGGATTTCCTGGATCTTCTTGACTGACTGTTAACTACAAGTTTCAGAATGAAATATGAATGTATAAGTTTTGTTTGGCCCTCAGCTATCTGCCTGTAGAGTGATTTAAAAACTGTTGGCTTTGCCCTCGCTGATTTGGCTCATTGTATAGAGCCGTGGTTTGCGACTCTGTTGACTAATGAGTTTGCCAACCACTGTTATATACTACCCTTTACCTCTTGGCACACAGGATGCCACAATTGACTAATCCTCACAGCTTCCAACTATACAGTAACATGTAGTCTAGTCCAGTGGTTGGCAAACTCATTAGTCAACAGAGCGGCAAACCACGGCTCACGAGTCCCATGTGTCTCACGAATCAGGGTTTGCCGACCACTGGTATAGAGCATCGGCCTGTGGACTGAAGGATTTGATTCCTGTCAAGGGCATGTGTCTTGGTTACAGGCTCAGTCCTGGTCCTGGTCTGGCTGCGTGCAGGAGGTAACCAATTGATGTGTCTCTCTCACATAGATGTTTCTCTCTCTTTCTCTGTCTCTCTCCCTCCCTTTTACCCTCTCTAAAAGTCAGTGGAAAAATATCCTCAGATGAGGATTAACAACAAAAAATTGTTGAATTTTTTTAAAATCCGAAGATCTCATAAAACCCCACTTTTAGCTTCTCTTGAACAATCGCAATATTGGGCACAACTGGGCCTACATTCCTGCAAGGCAGTGAGCTGGATCTGTATGTCTGCTGCCACGTAAGCAGGAATCCAGGCTCTCTAGTTTGCCACACCCCTCACCACACTCTACTGTATATTTGAGTTAGTGTCCATTTTTCACTGCGAGTCTGATTTTCATATACCTAGACTGGGTTTGTTCATATATGTTAAGTGCCTGAGTCCTGTAGACATTTAAGTTTGTGATCCCTTCCTAGTGTCTCATGGACAAAGTGGGCAGTGCCCAGCCTCTGATTCTTTTTGTTTCCTTGGGATCAACTCAACATTCAGTATCAAAGCAGTAGGAACTACATGATGGCTACTGGGATGTGACATAAGTCAAATTATACTGTCTTTTCACAATTCCTTTTACCAAATAGTAATTGCCTGTTACCTGCTCTGTGTCCTGTCCCTCACCACTTTCCATTGTGCTTCTTCTCTCTGAGTTTTATTTTGCCTGCACAAAGTCATTTGGAATTATAACAGCTTCTCTCCCAGTTGTTTTATGGTGCTAGAACTATATAATAATATGACTGTCTATTGAGGACACTGAAGACAGTATAAGATACAGAGCAACATCAGATTTTATCATTTACATGCAATGTTCAATATGACATAAGGCCTAGAATCTTTAAGAAACTAATTATAAATACTCTTTAAAGGATTAAATGATAAAATATAACCAAAGTTTGAAGAAAGTAAAGGTCCATCTTCATTATTTTGCCCAGAAATCAAACAATATGTCTCTAGAGATGGGAGAGAAGTATTCACTCAGTGCATAATTGCCACACGACTTTCCTTTAAAAAGACACCAGAGCTTGAAAAATCATCCCCAAGCATTATTATTTCCTTATATATTTAGCCCACATGACAGAAGATTCAAGGAACTATTAGAAGACACATATATTTGTGTTTTGAGGAAGGTGGAAAATCATTTTTGCTAACCAGGAACCCGCTCCTTAAGACTAAGCAGGATTCATAGAGATACAGGTCTTGGTAGAACATGTTAGATGAAGTGAGTGATTAAAGCTTTTGAAGTAGAGCACAAGAGGTTTGTTTCCTCAAGGCTTGGTCATCCCGAGACCTAAAAGAACCCGGAGCAAACAGGGTCAGGAAGATAAAGGCTGGTACCGAGTGGAGGAGGGGCAGAGGTGGGGGTGAAGTGCAGGTGTGAGTGAAAAGTTTAAAGACTAAAATTCAGAGTTTTAATAAGATGGCTAAACCTGAGGATCTAATGTATAAAATGATGATTATAGTTGATAACACTACATTGCAGGACCAGGACAAAATAATAATGACTCTTACTTCATTCTTTTCCACTTTTCTAATTTCCTGTCAAGACATACTATTAGCCACGCTCATCCCTAAGCCAGAGCTATCCAGAGGTAGTTGGAAGTATAGGTTTGAACCATAAAAGAGAAGTAGAAATATTACTATAGACTTGGGAGTAAAGTTATACAAGATGGTACATAAAGTCATGGACAGTCCATGGGGGAATATATAGAAGGATTATAGAATTCGGCCAAGAGGAAGAATCTGGGAAACATAACAACTGAAGGTTGAGACAGGATGGTCAGTAGAGCAAGAGAACAATGATTCCAGAAGCTCACTAATAGAAACCAAAAGAGCTGAAACATTTCTAAAAGGAAGGAGTTATTCAGAAGGTCAAATGCTACAGAAAAATCAGCTACCACAAAGGCTTCCAGTTCTCTATTGGATTGGAATCCAGGGGTCACTGTTATTGCTAGGGAGAGCATCTTCTATGAAGGACACGTTAGAAGCCCAAAAAACAGCACATGAACAAGTTGGAGACACCTTTTGAGATGCTGAAAAGAAGTCAGAGAGTCACCTGAGAGGGTGAGACTTCTACATTCTCAAAAAATCTTTATGTATACTGTCCTACTTCATATTTTAGAAGATAAGTATGGAAACTTTTTTTATATATTTTTTATTGATTTTTTACAGAGAGGAAGGGAGAAGGATAGAGAGTTAGAAACATCGATGAGAGAGACATTGATCAGCTGCCTCCTGCATGCCCCCTACTGGGGATGTGCCCACAACCAAGGTACATGCCCTTGACCGGAATCAAACCTGGGACCCTTCAGTCTGCAGGCTGTCGCTCTATCCACTGAGCCAAACCAGTTTCGGCAGTATGGAAACTTTTGTTTGGGATCACAATATAAGTCATATTGATAAGACTGGTTGCCTGTCAGCAGCTTACCTGGGAGAAGCAATTGATATTTTAGATTTTAGTTTAGGAGGAAATATTATATATAAAACTTGAATTAAGTATTAGTAATCAAGGCTTTTATAATACACATGAAAAATTGAATACTAGAGAGGTAAAGTGACTTAAAGTCGATCAACTAATTACTGACAAAGGCAATATCATTGGTTTTGATAGTTAGATTTGATTTTCATTCATTAAGTACATCTATGTGCTAGGCACTATGCTAAGCACTTTCTACTTATGTTATCTTTTAATCTTTAAGACAAATTATTATATCAGTACTATTATTGTTAACATTTTGGAAAAGATAAAACTGGGTCAAATGTGACAAAAAAGCATGCCCTAGATCACGTTGTAAATGGTGGACTTAGGATTTAAACTTAGGCAATTTGAGTAAAGGGATAATGGTCTTAATCACGACCATTTTCTAGCAGATACAGCACACACACTGTTCAATTAACATTGAAACTATTAGAGACATCCATGTTTCCCTTTTATAGAGAGGAAGCGTAATTTTAACATTAAAGGGTCTTTCTGGTTTTGGCTTATGGGGAAAGAGTTAAAAGCAGAAAAGCTACATCTCGATAATTATTGAAAATTTTAATTTATTAAATGGTGTTTTCCTTTGACAAATACATTTTGAAAAGAAAAGTATAATTTTTTGTTTTAAACTACAAATGTAATGTAATAATAACATGTTCAGAAAAGCTTACTGTCATGATGTAATAATATATTTTTGCCAAGGTAATTATTTAAGTAATAGGCTATTTCACATTTTTTCCTTCTCCATCCAGGTCATTTGAAAAAAAATAAGCATTCATCTGCTTACTATTGGAGGCAGATGGCAATACATATGCTTCACTAGTGCTTTTTAGAGTGTGGAGGACAAAACAAGTCCTAAATTGTTTAGAAGATTAACCTCAACAGGAGAACATCCTATCAACAACTTTAATCAACATTTTGAACGATATAAATTATATGAATGATCTAATTTAACTTGATACTCCAGGGGTAACATTCTATAAATATTCACTGATGTTTTTATGTCCGCCTTAAGCAACGAATGGAACATCTAGTAAATAGAGCTGATATTTGGTGGAGATGTGCATGGCAGACTGAGCCCATTATATAAGAATTGGCTGTTCAGCATTTACTAAATGGGGCTGCTTACTGACTTAACAAGAATGAACTAAGCCTTAGGGTCCCACACCAAATAAGTGCAGAAGGATGAAGTAAGAGTCTGGCACCAGATTCTTTTCTTGCTGGAGCATGATAGGCGAAGTGCATGAGAGCATGTAGACCAGAGGTTCTCAGTGGGGTAAGGAGGAGAGGGGTGCCCACAGAATTTCATGCCAGGTTTTCCAACTTCACTCTCTGGACTCCACCAACACTACTTACCACGTTAGGAGTCAGGATCTCCAGGGAAAGGGGCCAATATCTCTGGTTCTCCTGTTTAGTTACACATTAGAATCACCTAGGTGCTTTTAAAAACTACTGGCATTAAATATTTTTTTTTGACTCAGAATCTAGAGTTTTGGATTGAGCTGGTGTACATAGAGTTAGTACTTTAAAATACCAAAATATTACAGTGGTACCTCGAGATACAAGTTTAATTCATTCTGTAACCTTGAGGGGTGGGAAACTATGAGGCGCTCGAGTGGCGGTAAACTGGTGGGTCCTGTGCAGCCGGCCGATCTGCGCAATTACTCCTATCTCAACTGTTGCTCGTATTTCAAAGCAAAAATTGCTCGCTCGAAGGCTCGTATTTCAAAAATCTCGTATCTCGAGGTACCACTGTATAATAAAAATAAGAATTTCAGAAAAAATTAAAATTTGACAAATTTTCCTAATTTTTAGCTAGGATTGGACACCACAAGTTCACCTATATAGGTTTAAAACCCTCACAGATAATTCTGATATTCTAATTCTGTGCCCACTCCCTCAAATACACAATTTTCTCAAGTCGTGGATTGAGAACTCTAGATCTATATGATGGTGAAGAAAATCATGATGGTGATAATGGAGTCCCTCACTGCTGGACTAGAGGGATATAGATTTCACTACTTAGGCTTCATAATTCATTGTTGTTGGGGGAGGAGCTATGCTGTACATTGTAGTAGGCAGCATCCCTAGCTTCTACTTATTAGATGTCAACTGCATTTCCTCCCCAGTTGTGACAGTCATTAAATGTCTCCAGAAATTGCCACTTGTCCCCTGCGAAGCAAAACCATTCCTGATTGAGAACCATAGATCTAGGAAATAAACTAAAACACGACCTAGCAAGGAAGTCTGGGATGGATCTGGCTGGACAGAATCAGATATCCTTAAATGCAAACTGGAATGCATGAAGGTTTATCTAGGGCTTTATGTTTTATCCAAAGAAGCCATAGAAATATTTGGAATTTGTTCTAATTATCCAGTGGTACCTCGAGATACGAGTGCCCTAACATACGAGATTTTTGAGATATGAGCCTTTGAGCGAGCGATTTTTGCTTTGAAATACAAGCAACAGTTGAGATAGGAGTAATTGTGTGGATCAGCTGGCTGCACACAACCCACCAGTTTACCGAGAATTGAGCGTCTCATAGTTTCCCACGCCTCAAGGTTACAGAATGAATTAAACTCGTATCTCGAGGTACCACTGTATTTCTCTGTAAAAAGCAAACAAATTACCACACTTCAAACTTAGTAGCTCAGAACAGCAACAAGATTAGTTTGATTCACAAATTAGAAATTTGGCCTTCACCAGGTGAGATAATTTGTTTTTACTTTCCTCGGATTGCTCAAATGTCGATGGCTTGAATCATCTTAGACTTCACTCACATGTCTGCTGGTTGATGGCTGGCTGTCGACAGGGGTTTCAGCGGGAGTTAGAGCTGCAAGACCTGCACGTGGCCTTCCCTTGTGTCTGCTTAGCTTTCTCACAGCGCGGTGGCTGGATGCCAAGGGCAAGTCTCCCAAGAGAACCAGGCGGAAGTTCTGTTGCATTTTATTCATTGGTCTTGGAAGTCACAGAACATCACTTCCACTGTAGTCAAAGTCTGTCCAGATTCAAGGAGCAGAAACACACACCCCTTCTTTGGGTGGAGAGATGTCAATGTCACCTGAAAGGAAAAGCATGAAGGTATGCATTGTACAGTCATCTCTGGAAAATCTAATCTGCCACCAAGTTGAAAGGGGTGATCATTTAGGATTGCTTATGACAGTGCTATCTAAAGATTCTTCTAAGGACCACCTATAGCAATAAGTCAGGGAATACAATTGACAATTTCTGGACTTATCTCTTAAAGATTCTCACTTGGCGGGTCAGCTTTAGGCATCTGGTATCTGGCTTTTCAAGAAGTCCTCTAAATAATTCTCGTGTGCATTAAGACTTGTTTGTTTATACAGATGCTTCAATCACTTTCACATTTCTATTACATATTTGTTCATTTTCTTTTGTGAAATAAGGTGCTGATACAGACGGAGCTTTGAGGAATGCGGCTCTCAGAGAGCTGCTGCAAACATGCCTTTGCATTTGTAACACGCACATGTTACTTGTCAGAAGACACTTTGAAAGTAGTGTTGCTGATTGGGCTTTTGTGGACATTTGATTTGTTTTCGTTTCCATGCATGTCAAAATGAAAAAGAGAAAGAGATAACATTATAGTACAAGTCAAGAAATTTGGATTTTTTTTAGTTTAGTTTTATGGTCAAATTTTGTTACATTTGAAAACTATATTTTAAGCTTCGAAAGAAAAGCCAACATTTATAACGATGCAGCTGAAGCTGCGTCATTAGGACACATCCTTTATAGAAACTTAAAAGGATAATGTATATGGTAATGAGAATTCCGTTTTCAAGGAGCATCTTAAAAAAATGTGGGAAATAAAATGCGAGCATAGGGCATCTCCCTGATTTGAATTTTGCTGATCAAGCAATGACCTAAAATATGCATGTGAACACAGCTTGTAAAAAAAAGAAAAACACCCAAATCCTTTGTCCAGTCAAAATAGAATGCAAAAGCTCCTATTTTACTTGGAATCTACTACTATTAACTGGCCTGAAAGTCTGATAGCAGGGTTCCCAGCTTTAGAGAAGAGGAAAAACACGGAGTGAGGATGGGGAGCTACAGTCCAGCACAATGAAAACTAGCAGCAACTGAGCAGCGTCAACAGAAATTTAATTATTTCAAAGCAGATTAGTTTTCAGTTTTTCAGAGTAAGAAACCCCCATTTTTTTCTCACTCCATTTAGAGGTACCATTATATTACAGAGACACTTTCTCAATGTTGTAAGCCTGAGTTTTTAAAAATTTTATTTTAAATATATTCTGTTTAAGAGATTAGAGAAATATTTAACAGTTTTAGAAAAATCCCTTTAATTGGTTAAAATTAAATAAGCTTTGATGCTTCTAATACAAACTACCATTATCCATTAAAAAAAATTTTTTTTAGATTACTTCATTTGCAGAAGATGCTAGATAATGTGTTTTTTAACTAGTGTACAAATAGGTCATTCTAATTACTTACATAAAACTATTGTTTTTGCTAAATTAAAGCTTAGGTGTGATATGAAGCTAATTTACATATTTAAATCTAATATGGAAATCTATATCAGCATTTTAAACTATATTTATATCAGCAAATGATAGCAATCTGAGAAAGAGTGCCGGGACCAAGTGGTCATCTGGCCTACCACCAAGTCCTATTGAGTATAGATCCAAAATTCACCTCAAGTGTGTTCACTTCTCAGTGCCTATGCTGTCACTACCTTGTCCATGTCACCACATCTGCATTTATGTTCCAGACCTCTGTCTTCATCTTCTCTTGTCTGTCTCCAAATCCTTCTTGCTATGATTGTTTTTCATTTTATTTCTAATAAAACCCAAAGTCCTTAACCTACTCAGTTGGATTCATGCTTCTCCAGTTCTGTGGCATGAAACTGCTCTTGTCCCTCCCTCAATATTTGGCCTTTGCACAAACAATTCCCTCTGCGCCTTTCTATTCTTGTCAGAACTGGCTCCTTTTTCTTTCCTAAAGGCCCGATGCAGCACATTTGTGCACTCAGGGGTGGGGAGGTCCTTCAGCCGGGCCTGCACCCCTTCGAAGTCCACAGTGGGGGAGCCCTCAGGGGATGTCTGACTAAGCCCTCAGTTGGACTTCCTTAGTGCTGCCACAGAGGTGGGCCGCTTCGTCAGTGGTCAGCCTGGCTTGTGGCTGAGTGGTACTCCTTCTGTGGAAGTGCACTGACCACCAGGGGGCAACTCCTGCTTTGAGCTTCTGCCCCCTGATGGTCAGTGTGCATCATAGCAACCGGTCCTTCCACCATTTGGTCGATTTGCATATTATCCTTTTATTATATAGGATGTCTGTTTGAATATTGCCTCCTCCAAGAAGCCTTTCTTGATTACCCTACCTGTAGTGTAGGTTTGTTTCTCTTCAACATTACCTTCTATCGCAGTACATGTGTTAAGTTTCTTTAGTTTTCTTATTGATTGATTGATTGTTTCCTTTACAAGCCCCCTGAGGGCAAAGACCAGTCTGTTTTATTGAACACTGACAATGGTGCATACCTGGCACAGAGTAAGTGCCTAAAAATATATATTTTTGAATTAGTAAATAATGAATAGTGATCTATAAGTAAAATAAGGGCTAAATAAATGGAATTCATAATGGCAAGTATTCATGCTAATAAAACATGTCTACACATCTAAAATTATTTTGGTGATTTATAAATTCTCTATGTATATGGATTTTGAAATGAGAAGTTTGTAGAGCTCATATCTAACTTTTCACTATGATATAATAGCTCGCAATAGTTTAATTCTCAAAGCATGACTTTGTCAGAATCCAAGTAGGGATTGGAAATAATGTGCTTGATTAAATCAAATATTTCTCTCTGTGGAGAAGAAAAGTGAGTGAGAGACTAGGATATGGAACATGAAATTATTAATTCCTTTACCCCATTTACTCTCAAGCATAATCATGAGATTACCCCTGTTATTAATGTTATTTGTAAAATTTGAAGAGTTTAACATATACATTGTATTCAGCAATGGTTCTATAAACATCAGTTTGATTAAATTTACCTTGGAAATTTGTAAATGAGAAACATTTCTCTTTGTTTAAACTTCTAGATTCATGTCATGGCATCTGATTAATGATAATTCTAATCTAGATTACGACAAAAGAGAAGTCAATTTCTTACATCATTGGCAACTGGTACATGCTTCTTGAGTCAGAGATTGTGACTTAAATATTTTCCTATTTCTAAGATGGGCCTAGGATTGGTGTTGGCGCATAATAAGGACACACTCTTTCTTGAATGAATAGAAAATTTTCAGACCATTTAGAAGATCAAGTTTAAATTGCTTTTGTAGACAGAATAGATTGGGAAGTGTATTTAATTATGTAGTCTGTTAAGGTAAATACACAAAGTAAAAAAGACATACTGAAAGAAGTCTCTTTACTCTATACTCATGTAAACACATGTGATTATATAACCAACAATTTTATTATAAAAGGCATGCACAGTAGGTCTTATGTAAAATACAACAAGAAAGAAACCTTTAGGTGGCGGCCAAGAGCTATGATTATGAATTCCTTAGTTTGCTTTGTGAGAATTTATGATCTTGTTTGAAAGTAGTCATGCTAAACGGGCTATTTAAATCAGAGTCATTCAGTACAAAGCAAATCCAAGCAACAGAATTAGGCCTAGAAAGAAATGTATTTGAAAGTTAATATCATCAAGTAATCAAACCTTAAGTTTGCTTAAATAACAGGTATTCTGATTATGAGTATGAGTTCAAAAACTGGATCTGGAAAGATAATTGATATTGAAACATGAGATGGGGATTAATTATCCTTGGCAGTTAAATAATTGTTTTAATCTTGAAAGAAATGATCTTTAAACAAAATGGTAGCAGTTTAAGAACTCAGACTGTAATAAAAATGTCAAAACTGTCCAGATGCTCATTGTGCAATTGGAAACTCCACTCAAAGTTGACACAAGGCCACAGAAAAATAGAAGGTCAGAGATCTAACTCATTCTTGCAACATCTGCCAGAGGCTATGGCTTCTTGGAGTACTAATGTTTTCTCTTCTCTTCTTTCATTGCTCCTTGAAATGAAAGTCTGTGATCAAATCCATCACATACTTCTTGCAGTTCTAAAAAAGAGAGAAAGATTTATTTAAACATTTTAAAGCAACATGATTTTGTGATAGTATGCACTAGTTTTCCCTCCCTGCTTGTTCTTTTCATTAACGTAAATGTCTACCAAGAGAAGAAACATTTTTAAACATTACTATTAGCTATTGCTTTATAGTAATTTTCATTTTAATTTTTTCTTTCATGATTAATTCTGTTAGCGTTTAGATTTGTGATGTACCCTTTTGACAGCACTGTTGGCAGCACAGACTAGATTGGGTATTTGCTTCCAATTAATCAGGACTTTTGTGATGAAGTTTCTCTGGGTCAATTCTTGTCTACTTAAATAGCCCCTGTGTAACTTCAACTGAATGAATATTCAGGATTGCAGAGGGGAGAAAACAATTACAAGTTAAATTCAGTATACACAAAGTTAACAAACTTTCTAAATGCAACAAGAAAACAGGAACAAACAAAAAATACTACAGGAGAAATTACACATTATTATTGAATAATAAAAAAGAAGACAAGGAAAAGTGTAGATTGATATTAATAAAGAAAAGTTTCATAGAGAAGATAAATAGACTGGTTGTTTCTCAATACATTATTGAAAAGTAAACATCTTAATTCCTAAGAAATTATATTTCAATCATATATTTAATATTCCAAAACAATATTGAAATAATATAGATGAAAGAGTAGCACTGAACATTCCTTACCTGAATATTCTCAACTGCATTAGCCCTCTCTCAGAAAACCCCTTAGTATGCTTCTGGATTGCATAGCAAGCTGCACAAGGAGAATTAGCCAGAAATTATGTCTGTTTTCTAACAATATAAAATTGTCTAGGAATAAAGTTGGGCTAAAAGTCTAGAAAGTTATACTTATGGAACTTATGTGGTAGAAATGTAATATTTCCTATGTCACCATAAATGTCTTACAAAGATATTCCTTTGGCTAGGAATCAGGAGAGTTGGCTCTAACTCTGGCTTTGTTGATTTTATATATATATATGGTGATAAAATTGTGGTCAGGATATTAGAGATATTGTGAGTTTAGTTCCACACTACTGCAATAAAATGAATATTACAATTAAGTAAGTCACACAATTTTTCTTGTTTTCCTAGTGCACATAGAAATTATATTTACAGTGGACTATAGTCTATCAAGTATGCAAACCATTATGTCTAAAAAATACACATGCCTTAATTAAAATATACTTTATTGCCCCAAATGCTAATCATCATCTGAACCTTCAAAGAGCTGCAATATTTTTGCTGATGGAGGGTCTTGCCTTGATTTTGATGACTGCCGACTGATCATTGTAGTAGTTGCTAAAGGGTGTAAGAGTGTGGCACTTTCCTAGAATAAGGCAATGATGAGGTTTTCTGCATTTCCCTTTATGAATGAATGCATTTTTGGCATGAGATGCTCTTTGATAGCATTTGCCCACGTTAGAATTTCTTTCAAAATTGAAGTCAATGCTCTCAAACTCTGCCCCTGTTTTATTAACTAAATTTATATAATATTCTAAATTCTTTTGTCCTTTCAACAGTCTTTACAGCATCTTTACCGGGAACAGATTCCATCTGAAGAAACGACTTTCTTAGCTCACCCATACAAGCAACTCCTCATCTCTTAAAACTTTATCATTTACATAAGGCTCCACTTCGAATTCTAGTTCTCTGGCTATTTCCACTACATCTATAGTTAGTTCCTCCATGGAAGTCTTGAACCTCTTAAAGCCACCTATGAGGGTTGAAATCAACTTCTTCCAAACTCTTGTTAATGTTGATATTTTGACTTCATCTCACGAATCACAAATGTTTATTGGCATCTAGAATGGTGAACCCTTTCCAAAAGCTTTTCAATTTCTTTGCGTAGATCCATCAAGGAATCGCTATCTATGGCAATGATAGCCCAGTGTAATGTATTTCTTCAGTAATAAAAAGTGAAAGTTGAAATTACTCCTTGATCCATGGACTGCAGAATGTTGTATTAGCAGGAATGAAAATACACTAATCTCATTGACCATCTCCATCAGAGGTTGTGGGTGGTCAGGTGCATTGTCAATGAGCAGTAATATGTTGAAAGGAATCTTTTTTTTTTCTTTTTTCTGAGCAGCCAGTCTCAGCAGTGGGCTTAAAATATTGCAAACTAATATGCTGTCATCTAGGCATTGTTGTTCCATTTATAGCGCACACGCACATTCTAATTTGCATAATTTATAAGGGTCCTAGGGTTTGGGGAGTGGTAACTGAGCATTGGCTTCCACTTAAAGTCACTAACTACATTATCCCCTAATAAGAGAATCATCTTGTCCTTTGAATCATGGAACCAGACATTGACTTCTTACTAGCTGTGAAAGTCCTAGATGACATCTTTCTCCAATAGAAGATTGAAAATCTGTTTATTATAACTACTTTCATTAATTATCTTAGCTGCATCTGCTGGACAACTTGCTGCAGCTTCTACATTAGGACTTGCTACTTAATCTTATACTTTTAAGTTATGGAGCTGTCTGCCTTTTTTAAACCTTATTAGCCAACCTCTGCTAGCTTCAAAATTTTCTTCTGTAGCTTCTTCATTTCTCAGCCTTCATAGAATTGAAGAGAGTTAGAGCCTTGCTCTGAATTAGGCTTTGACTTAAAGGAATGTTGTGCCTAATCTGTACAGACCATTAAACATTTGTCCATATCAGCTATGAGGCTGTTTGTTTTCTTTCTTCCTTTCTTTCTTTCTTTCTTTCTTTCTTTCTTTCTTTCTTTCTTTCTTTCTTTCTTTCTTTCTTTCTTTTTTATAAGTGGTGCAGTATGTTCTTTTCTTTCTTACAGAGAGGAAGGGAGAGGGATAGAGAGTTAGAAACATCGATGAGAGAGAGACATTGATCAGTTGCCTCCTGCACACCCCCTGCTGGGGATGTGCTGGGGATGTGCCCACAACCAGGATACATGCCCTTGCCCGGAATCGAACTTGGGACTTTTCAGTCCACAGGCGATGCTCTATCCACTGAGTCAAACTGGTTTTGGCTGCTTTCTTATCATTACTCTGTTCATAGGAGTAACACTTTTATTTTAAAATGAGAGACATGTGACTTCTTTCTTTCACTTGCAGACTTAGAGGTCATTGTAGGGTTATTGGCCTAATTTTAATATGATTTTATCTCTGGGAATTGGGAGGCATGAGGAGAGGGAGAGAAATGGAGGAATGGCCGGTAGATGAAACAGACAGAACACATACAACATTTATCAATTACGTTCTCCATCTTGTATAGGTTTAGTTTGTGGACCCCAAAACAATTACAGTAACAATAGCAAGGGTCACTAGTCACAGAGCACTATAAAAATATAATGGAAAAGTTTGAAATATTGCGAGAATTATCAAAATGTGACACAGAGACAGTAAAGTGAGCAGTGTTGAAAAATTGTGCCAATAGACTTGTCACAAGACTTCAGTTTATAAACTTCAGTATCTGTGAAGCACAATAAAGCAAAGTGTAATAAGGTGGTATTCCAGCACATTGTTTCTCTGGAAGCATCCTTCTCTGTAACACGAGAGAGGAAAATCAGATGATTTCTAAGTTTCTTCCCAAGTCTAAAATGTTATGTTTCAGGATATTTTGAGAATAAACTGAACATTTATGATAGTAAACATTTTTTCCATCTAATGAGAAAGAGCATGACATAGAATCAGTGAACATTGCAAAATGTTCACAGGGCCCCACACATGGCTCAAGAATGGCCCACAACCTTGCAATGTTCAATTTGCATGACCACATGTTGGCTCTCCAATTAGATCAGAAGTAAAGAAAAGATATGGAAAATTCCTCTGTACTAAAAAATTATATATAACAGTGGTTTAATTCCCAATTTATGGTCTTTCTCAGAACCTGTGGTCTTTAAGCAAGATAAAAACTGTTAAATGCAAAAGCACTAAACTGAGGAAAACAAAAAGGTGTGTGAAAATGAGTGACCAAGTCTTTGAGTGCGATAAAGCCAGTAGATGATGTGGGGTACCAAGATTCCCTCATGGATTTAAAAGACAGTAAATTTGTCGGTGGATGAACCTGACTTTTAGGTGCTTAATAAATATAATCTACATTAAAGATTAACTTCAAGTATGCCCACACAAAAATAAAGAATCTGCCACTATGCCGGTAGATTTAATTATATATAATGCTCTCATATAGTTTTTAAAACTATATGGTCATGAATAAATCAGATAACAGGATATATATCTCATAGATCAAAGAATGCATTTAAACCTGAGTTGACTATTTATCTTTACACTATTGTATGCTTTTGGAAATGAGGTGAAAATCTAGAAAAGAAAGATGAACATCCAATTCCCAAAACTAAAAAGAAGAAGAAGAAGAAAAGAGCAACTCAAAATATATGTCATTTGAAGGTATGGGGCCAGAAAAAAAAAATCTGTATTCAAGGAATTTTTACTGTTGTATCGGCCATATAGAATAAACAATATAAAATGATGAAATTACTTCTACCCCAACACCATACACAAATGAGTAGGACAAAAAAAACCTTTGTGTCCTGTTTCCTTGTCAGTATTACTTCAAAAACGACAATTAAGCCCGGGACACGTCTTCATTCTGCTGCTTGTCAGTTGACCACATAATGCACAAAAATTATTTTATCTTGAGGGCAACAACTCAGCATGCTGGACTTACTGACTTCAGAGTCCTGCTCTTTCTACTTGATTAGGGTGAATAATGCCTGATCCATACAAATATAGAAGATGACAAATCTCATTGATCCTATTCCCTGTGAACATGGGGAAAAAAGAAACTTGTGTGAAGGCTGTCTACTGTTTAAGATGCTATTTTCTGAGGCTATTTTTTCTTCTCACTTTTATTATATTAAATATTTTAAGTTGGTACAATCATAATTTTTTTTGTACAAAGTCAGTTGGACTAGGATTCAAACAATCAAGGAAAAATAATGCATGGCAGGACAGAGAAAAAGAGGGCATCCAAAGCAATATATAATCATAAGAAGAAGATCAAAATGCACAAACTTCCAGGAGAAGAAAGGGTGCAAAGAGAGAAAGAAGCGAAGGCAAGAATAAAAATAAGTTAAAGGCAGGGAAGGACACTAAAAATTAGGATAATGCACGAGAAGCTAAAGAATGAAGAGGAAAGAGTAAAAACCAAGAGTGAAACCAGAGAAAAGGTGAGAAAAATGTAGAGTAAGAACATCCGAACAAAATGGGGAACAGGAGGTTGAGACTTACAGGCAAACAGAACACAAAGGCTGAAGAACACCACACAAAGTGGAGGTGTCTGGATTATAAAGTGGGGGGAGGAGGCAGGCAGAGGGAGGGAGGTTGCAGAGCAAAGAGGGGAGCCTGGCTGTCTTTTACAAGTGGAGTTATGCCACTTGAGTGCAGCTTGCAAATGGGTGTGAATTATTTTACTGGTAACCTTCAAAGTCCTGCTATAATAAATGTTAGGAATTTGTCATTGTAGTGTGAGCCTTAACTAAGGCTACTGACTTCCTTTCATATTCAGCCAAAGCAACCGAAATTCCATCCATTTGCAGTTTGCAAGCTCTATTCAAATGGCACAAACTGGCAATAGGTAGGCTAGGAAAAAAAAAAAAAGAACATTAAAAAAAGAAGAAGAAGAAAGAAAAAGAATCTATTTTTATTTAAAAATAACCTTACTCTCATTTACTCACAGTTTCATTATTTTAGTGTATAAGTTATTTTTTCAAACCAAGTTGACTTAAATTTAGGCGGCTTTATGAAAATTCTAATAATCCTTGAAATATGTAAATTGCCACTATGAGAACCAAATTGCTAAAATTAGACCATCAAATCACCATTAAAAAGGCCTGTTGCCTAGGCAGTGAAGAGAAAAACTGCCTTAGGGAAAAGAAAAGAACTGTTTAAAGTTGTTTTTAAGGACACCAAAAATGATTTTGTTACTCACCAGATCAAAAGAGATCAAAAGTAGTTTCTTAGCTCTGAACTGAAAGTTGAAACCTATATATAGCTTCTGCTTTTTTTTGTCTTGTCATTTTGTTCTTTAAGAGCTTCTGAGCAAATTATTCATTGAGTGAAGTTTTATATCTTCAAGTTCAACTCTGTTCAGGTGTTCATTTTTTGTTTCTCCATGGAAACAAACATGTTGCCATGGAAACTGGGTAGCCCAAAATATAGATAGTACAGAGAGCTTTACAGAAAGAATCAAGCTCATAACACAAAGTTAATACTTAATCCAGGTACTAGCTGGGTTCTCTAATAGCTAACCTATTATGGTATCTCAAAATATATATATATATTATGGTATCTCAAAAAAAGTACAATGGCATATCAAATTCTGGAACAATAAAACAGAAGGAAACTGTTTTCTCATTAGAGAAAATGTAAAGGTTTATTTTTTTCACTAAAAAGAAACCAGCAGACAGATTAATTGTTTGCATTGCATGAAAAAGATGCCTTTAAGATTTCTTCATGTGATGAGTGCTTTTTGCACACTGACAGTCTTCTTCCACATCTCACCTACTGTGAGATGCCCTGAGCCTCGGGTCAAGGAAAGAATAGAAAGCAGGAAAAAGGGTCTAGTTCCAAGGGGGTAAAGTTAGGTGAGTGACCAGCATTTCCAATCACAGTATCTGGGGGGAGGGGACTAGCCTTCTGGGCCTTGAATGATTATTATAAGGAGTCGGAATCTGATGGGGAGGATATGGCACCAGGAATTCCTGGCAGTGCCATAGTTTCAGCTCCAGGCTAGGAAAGAAAGAGCTCCTTTAATTGAAAGCAGAGCTCCAGCCAGTGTCCAGGAGCAGGGTGTGAGGTGTTAGGCCAGATTCTAGTCAGGGGGGCAGGACACCTGTGAAAGCAGTGGCCGATTAGCTTAAGACACCAGTTGCAGCCTGGGGAGCGGTGTCTGATGCTAGGACAGGCATCCAGCAATGAGCACTGGGCGACAGAATTGTTGGATGGGAGAGTGGCTGCAGTTTGCTGGGTGCATGAATGTGTGGGACACTCCACCGGCACTTTGGATTCTGGGCCCAGGACACGTGGTTAATGCCAGGCTCCATTCAATGGCTGTGGATATTGCCTTGTCGCAGTAAGATCTACTCAGAGAGGGGGTGGGTCAGAGTTCTAGGCAAAGGGGTGATATTGATGCAAGTAGTGATTAAAATCAGAGTTGCCAAAACCGGTTTGGCTCAGTGGATAGAGCGTCGGTCTGCGGACTGAAGGGTCCCAGGTTCGATTCCCGGCAAGGGCATCTACCTTGGTTGCAGGCACATCTCACTGTGGGGCATGTGCAGGAGGTGGCTGATCGGTGTCTCTCATCGATGTTTCTGACTCTCTATCTCTCTCCCTTCCTCTCTGTAAAAAATCAATAAAATATATTTTTTTAAAAAAGATTCTACATTTATTGTTTACTGTCAGGGGCAATTGCATGTAGGAAGAAGCATTTACAAATTATTGGCAAAATAAAGACACTCACCCACCTTTCGTTTTACATTTTTAGTAGTGTGCTAATCCTAACCATTATTGTGTATTAACTTTAAATATGAAAAATCTACATGACACCAACCCTTTTAATAAAACTGATGAAATAAACTTCAGTAAAAGAGATAATAGTAGAAAAAAACGTACCACTCTCTACCTTGTGCTGTGCACAGTCCTGCAGGGCTGTTTGACAGCAGCTCACAGCTCCTTCAGGAAATCACCGGAGCTGCACTGCGGTCCATGAGGTCTGAGCTGAACGGGCTGCCACTCCTCAGCTTTCTGAGAGAATGCGGTCATGCTGTGTGTGTGTCACTGCACTTTGGGGTTATGGTTCCTTTAATTTTATGGCAGGAAATTAAGGAGTAAGATCCTAGCAGGCTATTGCGTCTGGATTTTTTTTTTAGATGAGAATCTAGTGCTTTCCAAAGTATGGGACTCAATTACAGATGACATTTTGCTTGAGGACACAGTTTTAAATCACAATTAAGTCCCACAAAGCAAAAATCATTTTCTTTTCAATTTTCTTTTAAACTCTCTAATTTAAGGAGAAAGTCTTAGATTGATACTCATCTATATCTTAAATTGTATTTGTTAATCAGTCTTTTAAACCAAGAATGAGTGGATTTCTGCTAAAATTTATATGATTTTGCTTTATTTTCATTGACTTTTTAAAAATATATTTCGCCGAGACCGGTTTGGCTCAGTGGATAGAACGTCGGCCTGTGGACTGAAAGGTCCCAGGTTCCATTCCGGTCGGGGGCATGTACCTTGCTTGCGGGCACATCTCCAGTGTGGGGTGTGCAGGAGGCAGCTGATTGATGTCTCTCTCTTATCAATGTTTCTGACTTTCTATCCTTCTCCCTTCCTCTCTGTGAAAAATCAATAAAATATATTAAAAAATATATATATTTCTTTCATAGTAACTGATAATGGTTTTCCAGTTTAATTAATAATATGAAAATTTTCTTTTAAACGACTTATTTAAAGTTATTTTTTAAATGCGGAGTCTATTTACAGACAAATATTAGGTGCCATAGCAGAAGGAAGAATCAGGATGAGTCCCTTTCTTTTCAGTTGCTCAAAGAGGTGAGAGGTGGTGCCGTTAACTATGATAGAAGTTACAGAAAAGTAACCAGAACAGAGGAAAAGAAAATAAAAACTAAAAATAGAAATGTCTTATCTAATATTACTGGATGTCCAGCAAAGTTTATTTAGACCTATAATCTTCCAAGATCCTATTACTTTAAAATCATACCCAACATTCTCTACTATATAGAAAAAAAAAAGCAAGTCATAAAAACAACTCTACTATTTGCCAGGCATG
>PVJN01021638.1:0-34388 GCA_004026805.1 Lasiurus borealis
GCCGCAGCCACCGCCTCCGCCCAGCTTGTCCCCCGGGTGCGCGCCCGCCGCGCCCAGGGCGCCGCGCAGCTCCGAGCCCAGCTCCGGCGGGCAGTCGCTGGGCGTGGACGAGGACACGGTGCCGCCGCTGAAGCCGCCGCCGCCGCCGCCCTTGCCGCGGGCCGTCAGGAAGAGGTCATCCGGCTCCGGCGAAGACGGGCGGCTGGACACCAGGCTGGCGTCCGAGTCCATGGCCACCCCGGGGCGGGGGCGGCGGGCGCAGGTCCTTCCTGGCTTCGGCTTCCCGGCGCCCCGCACGCCGCCTGGGAGAGGAGAGAGAGAGCCGGGAGCGCAGTGAGCTCAGCGGGAGGGAGAGAAATCGCGCCGCGCGGGGTGCGTCCAAGCTGGGCTGGCGGGGCCGCTGCCTCGTGTCCACCTAGCGCCACCTGTGGCCTTGTTCGGGGCGGGGTGCGGGGGACAGGTGCGCGCACCACGTATTCTCTGCTTCCCTCCCCGCCACCTCCCCTCCGCGCGCAGCCACAGGTTGCCCCGGGCCGGGGAGCCGCGGGCCGCATCCTAGCGGCTCCCGCCCTCCGCTGGGCACCGGGGAGTGGTGGCACGGCGCGCTGGCCTCCAGGGCTGGCATAAGCAAGTGGCCAGTGCAGGTTCCCCCTTTGGGAAGGGCGCGGTCTGGATAGATATGCATCTCGCTCCCCGCACGCCGCCCCCTCATCTCCACGGGCCACGCGGAGCCCCCACACGGACGTCCCCGCGCCCTGTGCCCGCAGCGCGCCTGGGTCCTGGCGCTGCGCCCGGGGCCGCGCGCGCGGGGCTGGCCGGCCGGTGGGGACCAGGATCGGGCAGCGGCAGCGGCAGCAGCAGCGCTGGCCGCGCGACTTCCCGTTTGCGGGCGAAGGGGATGCGGCGTGGGTGCCAGGCGGGCCCGAGCGAGGAGCCGCCGTGGAGAACGGACGGGCGGGCGGGCGGGGGCCGCCTCGGGGACCCTACCCGGCGCTTCGTGGGGACGCAGCCCGTGAAGGAGCCTCCGCCCGGGGGGGTGTGGCCGGGACTGGGCGCGCGGGGGACACTCACGGTGGAGGCGGTGAGAGGTGGGTCCGGCTCGCCGCTCCCAGACGCCGCGGTGGAGAGCCGGGCTCGGCGCGGAGGGCGCGGGGTCTGTGTGCGCACCGCACCTTGCCGCGCGCGGCCGGGCTTTATAGCCCCGCGGCGGCGGCGGCGGCGGCCGGGGCCCGGCGGGGGCGGGGACAACGCGCGGGTCCTGGAGGGGCCGCCGCGCCAATGAGCGGGGCCCGAGGCGGCGTTAGCGGTGGGAGGGGGGGGGGGGGGGGGGGGGGGGGGGGGGGGGGGGGGGGGGGGGGGGGGGGGGGGGAGGGGGGAGTGGGGTGCCGGGGAGCTGACGTCACCGGGCTAATTCCGCTCAATGAGGCTGGCGGCGCCCGCGCCCGCCTCCTCCCCGCGAGCGGCCAATGGGCGCGCGCAACGGAGGGTCCTCGGCGGGGCCGGGGCGGGGCGGGCGGGGCGGGGAGAAGCGGGGCGGCGGGGAAGCGCGGAGCACGGACCGCGGCCGCGGCCTCCGGAGAAAGGGAACTTGGTTACGTTTGTTTAAAAACACTGCGGCCCGGGAGCCGCGCTCGGGGAGGGGCCGGGCCGGGAGCGCACAAACTACCGCACCGCGCGCTGGGGCCGGAGCGCGCTCTCTCTCTCTCTCTCTCTCTCTCTCTCTCTCTCTCTCTCTCTCTCTCTCTCTGTGTCTCACCCGCTGCCTGTGCCCCACGCCGAGGACTTAGCGCGCGGACATCTGGAACCCACCCGCCTCCCTGTCAGCGGCTCCGGGCACAAAGCACCCACTTTGCAGGCGCCCTCAGAGCTCGCCCAGGAGGCGGACGGGAGCGCCCTCCGCTGGGGGCAGGGCCGGGCGAGACGCAAGGCGGGGAGGAGGAGGCGGAGGTGGGCGGCGGGGTGGGGGTTCCCCCAGGGTGTTTTGCACAGAAATAGCGACTCTCCGGTCCAGTTGAGGCCGGTGCGGACCCGGGGACCCGGAGCGCCGAGCCTGGAGCCGCGCGCGCACACCTCGTCCAGCAGCTGGTGCGTCCGGCGTCCGCCCTGCGGTCCTCCCCGCGCCGCGGGTGGGCAGAGGGCCGCGCCGTCTGCAGCAGGAAGCGGCGCCGGGCCGGAGCGAGCCGCTCGCTGCACACCCGCCGGGTCCCGGGCGCGGAGAGCTGTGGCCGCAGAGAGGAGGCCGGTCCGAGGCGCACCTGCCGGTTCACAGAGCGGAAATGGAGAGATTGCGTCTGCCCGCGGCGCGTCTGCAGGAAGAGACCGCTGACGCTTGGCGGGGGGCGGGGGTCTCCGGGGGGGCAGCCCTGCCCGGCGGTGGACACCTGCCCGGTCCCCAAGCGCGGCCGCTCCCCTTTCCCTTGCGCGCCACGTCTCGGGGCCACACACTTCACGTCCGGGATTGACCCCGTGCCCGGCCGGTCGCGCACTCCGCACCCGCCGGGCCCCCAGCTCTGACTTTGCACGGAGACTTAAAAAAAAAAAAAAACAGCAAACTTATAGCCGGAAGGTTAGGGAGAGGTGGGGTACATAAGAGATCAGTCAAAGGACTTGTATGCATGCAGATAAGCATCACCAATGGACATAGACTCTGGGGGGCTGGGGTATGCCTGGGAGGGAGGGGGGCAATGGGGAGATATGTATCCATGTAACACAATTAAAAAAATAGAAAAAAAAACCAGCAAACAAACGCACACATTGTAACCTGCGAGGGAGCGAAGGGACAGAATGCACAGACCCGCAAAGCAGCCACAGTGTGGCCCGCAGCCCCCCATCTCCCCGCCCCCCGAACCCCAGGAAGCAGGCCGGCCCACCCCGGCCACGCTCCCGCCTTCTGGAGCGCTCCTGCTCCCCGCGGCCTCCCGGCTGGCCCGCAGCCGCCGCCGGTAAATATGTATTTTATGCGCCAAGAGCCGACGCTGGGGACCCGCCTGCAACGGCTCAGGAGGGCGACCGGCGAGCGCTCCGGCGGGGGGATTTGTCACAGAATCCCGCGCGGAGAGCAGGGCGGGGTGGGGGGCTGTGTGAGGGCGCCCCTTTGGGCGGCTGGCAGCGAGGACACCGCGTGTGGGGGGGAGGAGGACGGGGCGCATCCAGGCTGGTGCGCGGCCCGCGAGGACACCGCGTGTTTGTGGGGAGAGGGACGGGGGCGCATCCAGGCTGGTGCGCGACCCGGGATCTCAGGAGCGCAGCCCGGGCCGCGGCTGGGAGCCCAGGTCCTTCTGTAGCCGCTGGCCGCAGGTGGCCGCGGCGGGCGGGAGGGGGGTTTGGGGGTCCCAGGCGCTGGCTCTGGGGGAAGGGGGGGCTGGCAGTGGAGGGACCGGCGGGGTCGGAGGCAGCAGAGCCGGCTGACTCGCCAGGTTCCGGCGCGGACGCCTCGCAGGAGCGCCAGGCCCAGCAGCCGGCCACCCGCCGCGGGGGCGCTGGAGGCGTTTCAGGGGGCCCTCCCGCCCCCACGCCGGGGCCTGGCTGGGGCGGCCGCTCCGGGCTACCTGCCCCGGCTCCTGGCAGCCTCCCCGCAGGCCCCGGGAGGCGCGGGGGGTTCCGGGCTCCTGGCGCAGGGGCAAGTGGGTCGCCGGGCGCACGGCCCGCCCCGCCGGGAGGATGGGGACCTGGAGCCGGGCCGGGCCGTCCTTCTCGCGTCCTGGCGGCGCCCGGGCTCCCGTCCAGCGCCCGCGTCCAGCGCCCAGCGGGCACGTCCTGGGGGAGACCCCCCACGGGGGGACCCCCTTCCCCCGCCCCTCCAGGCCCCGCCTCCTCCCCGCGCGAGCCGGCTCGCAGCCCGCAGTTCCCGGCCGGGTTCCTGGCGGCCGGCGCCCCCGTCCGAGCGGAAGCCGGTCCCTCCTTTGTGCTTCGCGCCCACAAAAGGCCGGTGCGTGTGGCGGCCGCCTCCTCCGCCGCCAGCGGCCGGGCGGTGCGGGGCCAAAGGCGGGCGGGCGGCGCGGCTCTCCCAGGGCGCGGACCTCCCACCGCGGCCCGGGCCCCCGACCGGCCGCCTTCCGCCCGCGGCTCCCCTGCGCCTCCCGCCGGGAGCGGGTCCGGAGCGGAGGCGGCGGCCTGGCGCCCAGAGGGGGGGAGGAGGAGGAGGAAGAGGAAGAGGAGGAGGAGCAGCTCAGCCAGCGCCCCTGGTCCCGAGCCCCACGCAGAGCCGCCTCCACCTCCAACCCCAGGCCGTGGCCCCAGGAAGCCACCTGCCCCCCAAAACCCCCAGACCCCGCGTCCAGGGCCCGCCTGAGGCCTGGGCAGTACCCGGCCAGCACCTCTGAGCACACGCACACACATGCACATACGCACGGACACACACTCACATGGACACGCACATGGACACACACATGCACACAAACGGACACCCATGGACACACTCTCACACACACGCACACGGACACACACTCACATGGACACACACGCACACGGACACACACACTCACACATGTGACTCCCTGTGGGCCAGGGCTCCGTGCCTTCCTGGGAGTGAGGGAATGATGGGGTCATTGTGCAGATGTCCAACCAAGGTCAGCGGCGGTCAGTAGCAGTAAGCGGAGGCCGGGAGCCTCGGCCAAGCCCAGCACAAGCTGTGGCCACTTCCAGGGGCCAGGCGGCCGGGTGGCCAGGCCCGAGTGGATCCCACTGACCCCACCTTCTCCCCCCCCTCCGACCTGCGGGGCTGGCAGCTCCCCACGCCGCTGACCTTTGGCAGAGTCCGGAGGGAGCAGGGCCAGGGAGGCAGCAGATGGTGAGGGAGGAGGGGAGAGGGGGCAGGGATGGAGGGGGCAGAGGTGAGGGGGGCAGAGGAGGGAGGTTGGGAGGCAGGGGTGGGGGTGGGGGTGCTGCATCAGGGAAGCTAAAGAAAAACAACAGAAAAGCAGCCAAACCCCAAATGGGTGGCCCTTCCCCTTACCCTTTCCCAACAGTCGCCCTCAGAGTTAACCTGCACCTCAAGTTCATGTGCTGGGAAGCTGGGACAGAATGGGGGTGGGATAGGATGGGGGGATAGAATGGGGGGCTGGGATGTATTTCCCTGGACCTCAGCTCACCGTTGTGGAGAGGCCAGTTGTGGGGAGCGCGTTGCACCCCTTTTACTGGGGGAGACAGTGAAGGTCCGAGGTTCACTCACAGCCACTGAGCCAGTCCCAGGGCCCTGAGGCGCGTCCTCCACCTCCAGCTGCGCCCCCACCTGAGCACGGGCGACGCCCCCCCTAAGTTAATCTGAGGGCGTGGGGGTGGGGCAGGGGAGAAGCACGGGGACCCCCTCCGTCCGGGGGGCCCCGAGGACCTGGGGCAGCGAGGCCGGGCGACAGGGGTGCCTCTTCCAGCGCCAGGGGCCCCTCTGCGCCCGTTTCTGGAGGCAGACGGCCGGCCTGCGCTTGGCACTGCGGGGGGGGGGGGCGGGCACCCCCGGAGCTGCGGGCGATGGGGCTGCTCCCAGAGGACACAGGTGCACCGTCTCCCAGGACCGAGTCCGAGTCCCTTTATTTACGTATTTTAAATATATTTTATTGATTTTCTACAGAGAGGAAGGGAGAGGGAGAGGGATAGAGAGAAACATCAATGAGAGAGAGACTTTGATCAGCCGCCTCCTGCACACCCCCCACTGGGGATGTGCCCGCAGCCAAGGCACATGCCCTTGACCGGAATCGAACCTGGGACCTTTCCCTCCGCAGGCAGACGCTCTATCCACTGAGCCACACTAGTCGGGGCTCCGGTCAGAGTTTCTTACCGAGGCCAGGGGTTCCGGGCCTGTGCCCACCAGCTCCTCCCCCTCCCCCCCGTCCCCCTACTCCCTCCCAGCCCCCTTCCTGCACGTGCTCTGCCCTTCCTCGGTCTGTCCATGTCCAGGAGGAGGGTCTGGGGTGGGGTGTCAGCAGGGGGTGGGGCGATCTCCCGGAGCCCCTCCTCCGGGCAGGAGTGCTATGGGCATAGGCCCCAGGCTGGCCGCGTCCATGTGGGCTCAGGGTGAGCCCCAATGAGGAGTCTGCGGCTCCAGGCGGCCCAGCGGGCAGAGTGTCGGTTGCAGAGGGAGGGTCCCGGGTTCAACTCCCGCAGGCACATGAGGGACCTGGGTTCAACTTCTGAAGGGCACATCAAGGTCCCCGGTTCGACACCTGCAGGCACATGAGGGCCCCGGGTTCGACTCCCGCAGGCACATGAGCGTCCCGGGTTCGACTCTCACAGGCACATGAGGGACCTGGGTTCGACTCCTGTAGGCACATGAAAGGTCCCGGGTTCGACTCCTCACAGGGCACATGAAGGTTCCAGGTTTGACTCCCACAGGCACATGAAGGGTCTGGGGTTCAACTCCCGCAGGCACATGCCCCGTTTCGGACTCCGCCCCGAGTGAGGCGGTCAATCCGTGACCCTCTTCTCATCGGAGTCTCTCTCCCTCGCCCCTTCCTCTCGGACACGGATAAAACCCGTGTTTAAAGAAAGACATTTCCGCGAGTCACAGGCCGCTCACAGCCGCGTCAGAGGAGAGTCCCCCGTCCGGGGGCCGGTGAACACGCCCCCTCTCAATGCCAACTGGCCGCCTCCTCCGGGGCTCCCCGCCCCGCACAGGAGACCCAGAGACCCAGAGACCGGCCGATGCTCCGCCCCAGGCTCAGGCGCTGCCCACGGGCTGGGGTGCGAGCGGCCGGAGCGGGCGGGGGCGGCGCAGGGAAGCGGGGACCCCTACCTGTGGGTGCCGGCAGCCCCCCCCCCCTAAGTGCTGCAAACGGCGGGGGGGAGGGAGCTACTTCTGTGTGTACCTGTGTGTGTGGGGGGGGGGTCGGGGGTTCAAGCGGCAGTGCCCGGCCCTGCACCCCCACCCGCGGGCTCCTGGGGCTGTGTGAGGGTGGGAGAACCTACGAACCCCCCCCCCACGCCTCCTCCCGCCTCTCTGAGTCTCTGCACCTCCGTCCTCCTCTGCCTCCCTCCTTCTAATGAGGATGTGGATTTACCGTGATTTCCTGTCATCGAAACGGCCGGGAGCCAGCCCTCTGTCTGTCAGCGGTCAGGAACTGGAGGCCGAGGCGGGGGTGAGGTGGGGGGTGGCCCGGGTTGCAGGATGGGAAGGAGGCGCCCTGCACCCCCCTCTCTTTCCTCCCCCTCCCCCGGTTCCGGGGACCTCCCTGAGCTCGGAGACACCACGCTTCCTTTAACATGACTATAGTGGTCCCTCGAGATACGAGTTTAATTCGTCCCTTCACCTTGAGGCGTGGGAAATTATGAGACCCTCGAGTGGCGGTAAACGGGTGGGTCGTGTGCAGCCGGCCGATCGCGCGATGACTCCTATCTCAAATGCTGCTCGTATTTCACAGCAAAAATCGCTCGCTCGACGGCTCGTATCTCAAAAATCTTGTAGGTTAGGGCCCTCGTATCTCGAGGTACCGCTGTAATTGGTTTTGGTTTTCCCGATCATAGAAACGACCCGGGTCCCTGTTTTAGAAGTTGGGGCGACACAGGGCGTTCGGCTGAGGGGACTGGAAAACGGGGGTGCGACGGGCGGACGGGAGATGGGCTGAGCGGCCCACCCACCGTTCCCAGGAGGGACCCCGGCCCCGGCGGACATGGGTCCTTCAGGAGGCCATTGGCCAGGGGGCGTGGCTCAGGGGCTGAGCATCCACCCGTGAACCAGGTCACAGTGCCACTCCTTGTCAGGGCGCAGGCCAGTTCGCAGGCTCTATCCCCGGTGGGGCTGCCCTCCCCTGCAGGCTCAATGGCCCCTACTTCCCTCCTCCCCCCCAACTGCCCTCCCTTGCAGGCCATCTTGTGGTGGCCATCTACCACATAGGGGCAGCCATCTTGTGTGTTGGAGTGACAGTCAATCTGCAATATTCCTCTTTTATTAGATAGGCTTCTTAGAGAGAGACAATCATTGATGTGAGAGCAAACCATGGAGCCCTGCTTTTTGCACGCCGCCCCCTACTGGGGACCCAGCCCGCAACCCAGGCCTGTGCCCTGATGGGTAGCGAACCCGAGACCTTCAGGGCACAGAATGGCTCCAACCCCTGAGCCATGCTGGCCAGGGCGCCACGTCCCACTGTCACACTGAAGCATCGGAGTCCCGCAAGGAATGTGGTGGCTGGTGGCTGAGCGTGGATGTATGAGCCAGGAAGCCGGGTTCGATTCCAGGGCGGGCAGGGGGTCAGGCTCCATCCCCTGTGGGGGTGGGGGGTCTGTGGGAGGCAGCCGCTCAATGATTCTCTCTCAGCATTGACATTTCTCTCTCCCTCTCCCTCCCTCTGCTTCCCTCCCTGAAACTAATAAAAATGTGTTTGTGTTTTAAAAAGAGATTCTTCAAAATTCCTCAGCAGGTGCAAGACGCAGCCCCTCTCCTGCCTGACATTTCACGAAGAATCACCAATAACCAAGGCAGCCGAGACCGGTGTGGCTCAGTGGATTGAGTGTTGGCCTACGGACTGAAGGGTCCCAGGTTCGATTCCGATCAAGGGCATGTACCTTGGTGCAGGCACATCTCCACTGTGGGGAGTGCAGGAGGTGGCTGATGGATGTCTCTCTCGCATCGATGTCTCTGGCTCTATCTCTCTCCCTTCCTCTCTGTGAAAAATCAATAAAATATATTAAAAAAAAAAAGAATATCAGAGTTAGCCGTGACTGGTGTGGCTCAGTGCAGAGAGCGTCGGCCTGCGGACTGAAAGGTCTCAGGTTCGGTTCCGGTCGGGGGCATGTACCTTGGTGGCGGGCACATCTCCACCGTGGGGGGCGTGCAGGAGGCGGCTGATCGATGTCTCTCTCTCGCATCGATGTTTCTGACTCTCTATCTCTCTCCCTTCCTCTGTAAAAAAATCAATAAAAAAATATATTAAAAAAAAAACACAAATAACCAAGGCAACGGACATACAAAGGGGCTCCTTTAGGAACCTGGTTGGAGAGGGAAAGGATTGGAGAGGCAGCGAGCAGGGCGGCCCTGGCCACACCCCCCTCCCCCCCTTGCCCCTCCAGGCCCCGTGTCCTCAGAGCAACAGCTGAACTGAGTGTTGGGAGCCGGGACCTCAGACCCCCTGGCCCCCAAGACGCCCGCTCTTCCGTGCGGCGATGTCAGAGGTGGGGCCGTGGCGCCCGGCTCTCTCTCTGGGTGGCAGGGCCGGGGCGCCGGCCCCAGCAGATGGCCCCGGGCACCTCAGCCCGGAGGCCGGCCCACATGTCAGGGTCTAGTCCTCTCATTAGCACACAGGGAGCCGGACGGAGGGAGAGGAGGGAAGCAGCGCAGGCCGGGACGAGAGAGACAGAGCCAGCGCGCCGGGAGATGAAAAGCAGGCGCGGACATTTACATATTTCCACCGGCTCGGCGCCCCTCTCCTCCGTCTGTTTGTGTGTTTACTGGGGGCTCAATAGATTATGGAAATCAGGCGCATAAATGCACGCCACCGTTGTCGCGGCGTTTTAATCACCGCGCGGCGCCCGCGGCTTCATTAGGATTCCGGTAATCTCACTTGTTAGTGTGACAAACAGCCCTAAATGCCAGCGCGGCCGGATTAAGGCGGCGGCGGCGCCGACTTTAAAGCGGGATATGGAAATGCGCGGCGAGCCCTCGGAAATGTCACGCGGGCGGGCGGGACGGGATGTCGCTCGCACTCATTATCGGGGTGGGAGCCCGCACCCCGACCACGCCGGTCATTATGTCTCCCCACAGAGCGGGCGGGCGTGCAGGCCCCCCGAAGCCCCCCGCGTCTTCTGGAACCGCCGGACGGCCCAGCATCCGGTCCTGGCCTGCAGGGGGCCCGGTCCGCCCGGCCCGATCGGTGGTGGTACTGGGTCCCAGGTCTCTGTCTCTGGCTTAGCGGTGTGCGTCCAGCTGGGGACGGGCAGGTGGGGAGGAGACCTTCGGTCCCTACAGCCTCAGGACGGGCCCTCTTGATGAAACCGCACGGCCCTGCCGACAGTCCCGAGCACAGGGATGGGATGGACCGCGTCCCGGTTCTGCCGGAGCCCAGACTGGTTCTGCCGGAGCCCGGCCTGGCGCTGTGCAGCGTCGGCTACTGCGGGTCTCTGTGTGGGAGGCGGAGGGCCCAGGACCAGGCACAAAGGCAAGAGCCCGAAGTCCGCTGGCCTCTGCAGAGATGCTGGGGAGCTGGGCGGGGCTGGGGGGCGGCAGCCCGGGCCTCGGTCTCCCTTTGGGCACCTCCACGCGGCTGCTGTGGCTTCCCCCCAGCCTGGCACCTCCACGTGGCACCTCCACGTGGCACCTCCACGTGGCACCTTGGGCCTTTCCAAGCGGCCAGCGGCGCCTGAGACCCAGCCTCCCGGCCGCCCGTCCCTGCGGCTGCACTCTGCGAGCGGACGGGTCCCAGGCCATCAAGGTACCGAGTGAGAGGCCCACACGGGCGTGTCCTGTCCTGGGGCGGGTTCAGGGGGAGCCGGCTCCGGAGACGGGCTTCCCCCCGTCACATGGCAGAGGACCCTGCCCAGCTGTCCGGCCCCCCGCCTGGTGATCGGCCCACCCCCCTCGTCTACACGTGGGAGTGAACACGGGGGACTGGTCTCCGCGCTGAGGGCTGGCACGGACCCTGCTGGCCAGGACCAGTGGGCAGTGCCCTCGTAGGGACGCAGGACTCGGCGTGCATGGAGGGTCCTCCCCGGAGACGCGGTCTGGCCTCGATGAAACGCGCAGATTCAGCCGAGACCGGTGTGGCCCAGTGGATAGAGCCCCTGCCGTCCTGAGGGGTCTGCTTCCCAAAGCGTCGTCACCTGCCTTCCGGTGTGACTCCGTGGGGAGAGCCTCGGCCTGTGGGCGGAAGGGTCCCGGGTTCGATTCTGATCGGGGCCCAGGCCCGGGTTGCAGGCTCCATGCCCAGGAAGCAGCCGATCCACAATTCTCTTTCTTCAGTGATGCTTCTCTCTCTCTCCCTCTCCCTTCCTCTGTGAAGTCAATAAAAATACATTTTTAAAAAAAGGGAAAACACACCGAAACCGGTGTGGCGCAGTGGATAGAGCGTCGGCCTGCGGACTGAGGGGTCCCGGGTTCGATTCCGATCAGGGGCACGTACCTTGGTGGCGGGCACATCCCCAGTGGGGGGCGTGCAGGAGGCGGCTGATCGATGTCTCTCTCTCACCAATGTTTCTCACTTTCTGTCCCTCTCCCTTCCTCTCAGTAAAAAATCAATAAAATATATTTTAAAAAGAAGAAGAAGAAAGAAAGAAAGGTGCAGATTCAGCTGGGGCAGCGGGCAGCCTCCGTCCAGGCTCCCCTTGCAGGGCCTGCTGCTCCCACTCGGACCCGCGCCCGGTGCCCAGGGCAGGAGGCCTGCAGAGCCCGGCCGCGTGCCACCCGCACCCCCTGGACCCCCTCATTCTCCCAGGGGCCTGGGCCACCCTCACAGGGACTCGCTCTCCTCGTCCCAGAGCCGCAGGGGCCGCTGGTACCGGAGGAGGGGGCTCTGGCCGGGCCTGCTCCCCTCCCCGCGGTGGGTGGCGCCACGTGGGTGCCTGGGAATGAGCGGGTGCAGAGCAGAGGTTCGGGGGGACACTCAGACCTTCTCGGGGATCCTCCCTCTCCCCCCCACGCGGCCCTGCCTCCCCCATCACCGGAGCGCCTTCCCCCCAGGGGGGTGGGCGGGACATTCTCTCGTTTCCGTTTTCACTTAGCTGCTGCTGCTGCTTGCTGCAGGCGGTGGGTGGGCTGGGCCCCTGGCCTTAGCTCTGCGCCTGCTCTCTGCCTCCCGGTCTCTGTGGCTTTCCCGGGTTCCAGTGCCGGAGACGGGGCGTCTGTCAGGACGGGAGTTACTTTTCCCAGTGTGGGTGCTCCCTCTTCTCTGGCCTTCCCGCGCGGGCCGGCTCCCGGGTGCTGGGGGGCAGCGGGGGCGGGTGGGGGAGCAGGGGCCTGGCCCCTCCTGGCCCTCAGGAGGGAGGAGGCACCTGCTCCCCTGCCACCAGCTGCGGGGGAGGGGAGGGCGTGGCGCCAGGGCCTCGGCTTTTCCTTGGGTCCTTTGGGGAGAGAAAAGGGGGGGTAGGGGGGGCTCGAGGACTGCCAAGGAGAGCAGTGGGCGGGGCCTAGCTCGGACACTTCCTGTCCCCCAGTGGCCAGGTCTTGGGGGGTTGGCAGGGAGGGGGTGGAGAGAGAAATAGTCACACAGGAAGGGAAGGAAACTCAGCGCCAAGACCAACATCAGAGCCATCTGCCCGGGGCCCCCAGCACTGGGCTCCTGGGATTTGCATCTCCCTCCTCGGGGGGAGCGGGCAGCGTCCCTCCCAGCCCCCCTCCCCTCCCCTCCCCCTCCTCCCCCCCTCCTCCCGCCGCGTCCTGGGTGGTGGTGTGAGGACCTGAATGCCGAGAGTGCGGCTGAGCATATGTGAGCCTCTGCTAATCCTGCTAATCTCCCTTCAGAAACCTTTCTCCCCGCGAGGCCACATCCAGACCGCGGCCGGCCTGGGCCGAGCATTTTCATGACAAATGGGCTTTGTCCGGGGCGGGAGGGAGGGGGGAGCCGCCGAGGAGGGGGAGCCGCTGAGGAAGGGGCCGCGCTGAGGCCGCAGCAGGTAGCTGGGCGGCCAGAGGGCCTCCATCGTGGCCACCAGGGGCGGCCGGGTCTGCACGCAGGACCGTGACCGAGTCCGCAGTCCACGTGGGGCTTCCGGCCGGGGCTGTGCCCGTGGCCAGCACTGGGCAGGCGGCTGTGATGGGAGCACAGCCCACGGCGAAGGGAGAGGCCTCCCGGACCTGGGAGGCTGATGGGAGAAACGGCATGGACGCTCCTTGTGATTTAAGCCTCCCACCCAACCCCTCCCGGGTGCCCCGGGCTCTCCCCGACCCCTCCCAGCAGTGACCTCTCCGAGAGCCCCTCTCCGCCCCACAACCATCTCAAGGCCGCTCCTCAGGCCGAGCAGACCCATCGGCCCTCCCTCGGACTTTCCCGGTGGGGTCGGAGGTGGCTCTGCAGGTCTGTCCGCTGAGAGGTGGGCGTCGGGGGGACTCGGCAGGCCCACCCAGAAAGAGAGGGGCGTCTGGGGACCCGGAGGCAGCCCCTCGCCCGTGGCCCTCCTCCGCCGCCGAGGCCCAGGGCGACGCTCCGAGCAAGGCCGGCGCCTGGGGACCCGTCTCGGCCAGGCGGGCGGCGGCTCCACGGGTGAGCGCTGACCCATGAGCCCGGAGGTCGGGGTTCAGTTCTGGGTCAGGGCGCAGGCCGGGGGGCGGGCCGCCTCCCCCGTGGGGCTGTGCAGGAGGCAGCCGGTGCCGAGTCCTCACTGATGTCTCTGTCTCATGCTCCCGCTCCCTTCCTCTCTCTCTGAAAAATCAATAAAAACCTTTAAAAAAAAAAATAGTAAGAAGCCGAGACCGGTTTGGCTCCGTGGATAGAGCGTCAGACTGGAGACTGGAGGGTCCCAGGTTCGATTCGGGTCAAGGGCAGGGACCTTGGTGGCGGGCACATCCCCGGGGGGGGCGTGCAGGAAGCGGCTGATCAATGTCTCTCTCATCGATGTTTCTACCTCTCTATCCCTCTCTCTCTTCCTCTCTGTAAAAAATCAATAAAATATATTTAAAAAAAAGAAAGAAAGAAAAAACAGTCTTGTCAAGAGGCAGGCGCCAGGGCTGGGGTGTGAAGCCCTCGCCCCCCAGAGCAGGAGGCGGGGTGAGGGGGAGCAGAGGGGATGTGGCTCCCTCAGTGCTGGTTCTCCAGGCCCCAGGGCAGAGGCGTGGCTGTCGCTGCCCTGTCCACAGGTGCCCCTGGAGCTGCACCCTGCCTGCCCGGGGGGTGCAGGGAGGGGGGTGTGGCCGCTGTTCCCAGCACCTCCGGGACGGGGCCCTTGTCTGCCCTCGATCAGAGCTCTGCCTTCTGCCGGCCACAAGAATGGAGGCCGGCCGGGGAGTTGGGGTTGTGAGCTTTCTGCCCTGTGACTTTGCTGGACTGTTAAAAACACACACACACACACACACCAAAAAAATCCCCCCAAAAACACATCATGCCCGGCCGGTGTGGCTCAGGGGTTGAGCGTCGACCTATGAACCAGGAGGTCAAGGCTCAGTTCTAGTCAAGGGCCCCGTCCCCAGTGTGGGGCGTGCAGGAGGCAGCCGATCCATGATCCTCTCTCATCACTCCCTCTCTCCCTCTCCCTTCCTCTCTGACATCAATACAAATACACACGGAGTGGCCAGATGATGAGGGTCTCTGAGCACATGATCATTGGGCCACTCAGTGTGTGTTCTATAGAATAAAAGGCTAATGTGCAAATTGTCCCCTAGACCAGGAGTTCGACCAGCAGACAGGCTGGCCAACCGCCCATGTCCCCTCCCTCTGGTCAGGCTGGCCGGACCCCACCCATGCATGAGTTCATGCACTGGGCCTCATATATATATATATATATATATATATATATATATATATATACACACATGCACACACACACACACACACACACACACACACACAGTGGTACCTTGAGATACGAGTTTAATTCGTTCCGTCACCTTGAGGCGTGGGAAACTATGAGACGCTCGAGTCTCGGTAAACGGGTGGGTCGTGTGCAGCCGGCCGATCTGCGCGATGACTCCTATCTCAACTGTTGCTCGTATTTCAAAGCAAAAATCGCTCGCTCGATGGCTCGTATCTCAAAAATATTGTATGTTAGGGCACTCGTATCTCGAGGTACCACTGTATATATAGTCAGTATACACACCGAGCGGCCGGATGATCACGCGCTCAGAGATCACCACCACCCGGCCGCTCCCTGTGCGCTAAGAAAACAAACAAGACGAAGACACCATCCCACTCGTCCCGTTCCCCCTGTGAAGCGGCTGCTCCTTCTGGCGCCGGGGACGGGCTTTGTGATCCACGTCCACAGCCCCGGCCCCGCCTCCTGACACAGACGCCTGATGGCAGGCGGGGGCGTCCGGGGTGAACGCCTGTGGAGGGCTCCTGTGAGAGTCGCCCCGCCGAACACAGACGGGAACACGGGTGCCCTGTGCGTGTCAGCAGGGTGGCCTTTCCTGACGGGGAGGTGAGGGCCCGGCTATGCCAGAGGCTGCCGTCTACACGCCCCAGCTCTGCTCTCCGAGGGTGGCGGGCGGGGACTGGGCAGGAGACACCTGCCCGGGAGGTCTGGGTGCCTGGGAGGGTGCTCACCGCCAGTCACACCTGGGGGCAATCAGGCGTGGCCACGGCAGGGGTGCAAACCCTGAATCTGAGATGCTTAACTCCTGAGCAAGGGAAGCGCTCCCTCCCTCTCTCTCTCTCTCTCTCCCCCTTTCTCTCTCTTGTCCCCCCCCCCTCTCATTTATTTATTTGTTCATCCTCACCCAGGGATACTCTTCCGCTGATTGTTTTAGATAGCATGGGAGAGAGAGGGAGAGGCAGAGAGAAACATCGACATGAGAGAAACACATCGATGGGAAGGGTTGCCTCCTGCGTGTGCCCTGACCAGGGCCCAGGGCCGGGGAGGAGCCTGCAGCTAAGGCAGGTGCCCTGGACCTGACTCGAACCCGTGACCTTTTGGTCCGCAGGCTGACGCTCTATCCACTGGACCACACCGGCCAGGGCGGAAGCTCTCTCTCGGGACGTCGGGTGCAGGGGCGTGGCTCACAGCATGCGGGGCCTCCCACAGGGTGATGGACTGGATCTAGCCCGATGTGACACGCTCAGTCCCCCACACCCCCCTGCACCGTTCCCTCGGAACTGGAGACGAGCCAGGGGGATGGAAGGCTTCCTCTGAGCAAACGACAAGAACGGAATGCCCGGGAGGTGTCGCAGGGACCCCCACATCCCGCCACCATTGCTGTGCGTGCTGCACGCGTCCATGCCCTGCACACACACAGGGACTGTCCTTTCACCTCCTCCACGAGTGGAGCGAGCGCCGTGCCCGCCCTACAGGCAGGAAACAGCGCCCCGTCCGGGTCGCCACTCGGAGTTCTGCCCTCGGGGTTCTGACAGGCGGTTATCGGGGTTCTAACAGACGGTTGTCGGGGTTCCTGAGACAGTGGAGGCGGAAGGCAGGGGTTGCACCGCGCCCCGCAGCTCGGGGGGACGGGGACAGAGAGGCTGGGGCCGGCCGGCCGCACCTCCCAGCCCTCCTGCCCGGGCCTGCGGCTGTGGACGTCCCGGACGAGGGGGCCCCCTGCACGGGTGTGACCCCCCGGGGCTCCACGGCCCAGTCCTCCCGCCCGAGCCGGCAGCACAGCTCACCGCTGGCACCTCCGCGTGCAACCGAGGCGGCGGCGTGCGGACACCTGTTGCTTTAAGGAGGGAAAAGGGATGCGGGAACGAACGGGCCAGGGCCAGCTGCCCGACCAGCTCTGGTGCCGGCTCCGGGCTGACGGCCGCTGCCCTCGGCGTGTCCGGTGAGACCCTCACTGCTGGGACCGCCCACTCCTTCCCGCCCAAGTCACTCCGCCCCCTTGTTCTCAGCTACATGGCTGCTTCCCCGCCTCTCTCTCTCTCTCTCTCTCTCTCTCTCTCTGTCTCTCTTTTCTTTTTAATATATTTTATTGATTCTTTACAGAGAGGAAGGGAGAGGGATAGAAAGTCAGAAACATCGATGAGAGAGAGACATCGATCAGCCGCCTCCTGCACACCCCCTACTGGAGATGTGCCCGCAACCAAGACACATGCCCCCGACCCGAATCAAACCCGGGACCTTTCAGTCTGCAGGCCGACGCTCTATCCACTGAACCACATCGGTCTCGGCTCTCTCTGTCTCTTGGTCTCTGTTTCTTTTTCTGTCTGCTGCTCTCTTTCTGTCTCTGTCTCTGTCTCTGCCTCTGCCTCTGTCTTTCTGTCTCTGTCTGTCTGTCTCTCTCTGTCTCTGTGTCTCTCTCTGTCTCTGGCTCTGTCTCTCTCCTCCCTTTCCTCTCCGTGGGGAGGCGGGCTGGAGGCTGGCAGGGAGGCCCTGGCAGAGGCGGGTGGGAAAAGGCCGGGGCTCAGGGGCTCGGCCGCAGTGCCAGGTGCCAGGGCCTTGGCTCCGGGTGGGCCGCCTCTGGGTGCTCCAGCTCCAGCCCACGGCTCAGCACCCGCTCCAGCCGCGCTCCCAGCCGCTGGCACACCCTCTCCAGCACCCTGTCCCTGAGGAGCCCAGAGGCCGCCGGTCCGGCTGTGACGGTGATTTACCCGGCGGCTGCCCGCGGTCACCTCCCTCCGCCGCTCAAGGAGGACACAATGTCCCGTCCTCTCCGGGGCCCAACAGCGGCCTTTGTGCGGCCGGAAGGGCGTCCTCGGCGCGGAGTGTGCCACCTCCACGGCGCGCCCGGCCATAATACCCTCTTCAGGGGTTCGAGTGGCCGCGGGTCCCCGTTTGTCAAGCCGCCGGCGTCCGGGGAGGAGAGGGCAGAGCCGGGCCGGACCCATCGCCCCCGGGACCCACCCGCGGCCCATTGTCCGCCAGGAAGACAAAGCGACCGTCTTTCTCAGGTTCCTCATAAATCAGCGCGGCCGGCCATTCAGACCCGGCCCAGGGCCCTCCGGCTGCTCCCCCACCTCCCCCACCCCCGGGGCCCCCACCACCACCCCCTGCACCCGGCCCGGCTTTCGGGGGGGACAGGCAGGTTGGGGGAGAAGACGGGAGCCTCCCTCAGGCTGGCGGGGACCCACCCCCTCGCCTTCCTTTGTGGCCTCTCTCCGCCCGGGGGGGCTCCGGGGAACAGAAGATGCGTTTGTCGCCCTGAATCAGGTGGGGGGGACGGGCTCCACCCCCCGGCCATTCAGGCCGCCCCTCCCCTGTTGTAAAACACCGGCCGGGACAGGGCCCCATTGTGCGGGGGGCCATGCCACCCAGATTTCACCTCGCCGGCCCGGAGACCTCCCTTTGTTCCCCGTGAAAAGAGGGCCCCGGCTCCCGGGAGGGCCGGCCGGGCCGAGCTTCCACCCACACGGGGGCCGAGGGGCGAGATTGATGGGCGCGTTCACCTAGGAGCCGGGGTGCCCCGGCGGCGGCCGCATTGTGGGGAGCCGTGTTGTTTTGTTCATTATCTCTCACTCTGCCTTGTTGTGCGCAGAAAGGAGCCGGGCAGGCAGAAAGGAACAGGATATTGGGGTCAGGGGTCCCCCCGGGCCACCTCGGTGTTCGGGCCGGGCAGGCCCCGGGGGACGGGGTGTTGGACAGTGTGGGGGTGCAGACGAGAGAGACAGGGGGAGCCGGGCCCAAGAATCCCGGGTTCGAGGCTGTTCTGGATGGTGCCCACGGCCCACCCCTCGCTCCTGGCTCCGGCCCCGGTCCCTTCCCTTTCTGCACCTCCCAAGGCCTTTATCTCCTCGACCCCTGCCCCCCCCAAAATCCCCCCATCACCACCACCCACATACCCACACACACACACCCACACATGCACACACGTTTTCCTTTTTAATTTTAAGCCCCGGGAATCGGGAAGGGGCGTTGGGGGAAGGAGGCAGGGGTAGGGGTGGAGGGTGCGAGGCGGGAGAGACGGCGAAGGTTGGTCAAACAAGACCATGTTGTCAGGGAAATGGGCCTCGGGGAGGGGAGGCATGAGCCAGCTGCCGGACTTGGCGGCCTCGGACCCGCGCCGGCACAAAGATCCCCGGTGGCAGGGCCCCAGCTCCGGCATAAAAGGGGCTCAGCCTGAAAGGGGAGGAAACGGAACAAAGCCTTTCCTTGGGTGCCCCTGGCAGAGCAGCGCCATCCATTTCGGCCTGGGGGGCAGCCAGCGCCCCCCCACCCCCGCCGCCGGGCCCCCCGCGAGCAGAGGCACGTCCGGGGCCGCGCCAACAAAGTACCTTTGAAACGCAGCTGCGCCGGCGAACACACAGCCTCTCTCCGCCAGAGAGCCGGCCCTGTCCCGCCGGAGAAAGGACCCGAAGAAAGCGCCCACTATGGAGCCCGGCCGAGGGGGCCCGGGGGGCGGGGGGACAGGCAGCCGGGGGTGGGGGGCCGCGGGCACAGGAAGTGCGGGCCTCTTGGCAGATGCCAGCCATGAGCCGACCTGGCATAAAGCGACCCTCTCTGCCTGGCCGGGAGCGGCGCCGTGAATGGCCACACAGAAGCCCCGGGGGCCGCAGGAAGGAAGGCGGGGGGCAGGCCCGGCTCCCCGGTCCCCACCAGCCTTTGAGGGCCCGCAGCTGCTGTGCACCCGGAGGAGGAGGAGGAGGGGCCCCGGGATGCCTGTGTGGGGGGTTGGGGGGGTGTCCCCCGCGGGGTGTGCAGCTGGAGGTGCCCCCTGCCCGGCCCTCCACCGTGCGGGTGGCGGAGGGCTGGCACACCAGCTTCTAGAGAGAGGGAAGGGCCCGTGGGAGGGTGAGCCCAGGTCAGGCACGCACAGGAGTGGTTGGTTGAGTGAGAAAAGAACTGAGAGAGACAGACAGACAGACAGTCAGACCGAGGGGCAGGGGTGGACCTACGGCTGGCACGCAGCCACACGCTCTCTGCAGGCTGCTGCCCGCCCGGCACCTTTTCCTTCTTTTTTTTTTTATTTTTTAAATATATTTTATTGATGTTTTACAGAGAGGAAGGGAGAGAGATAGAAAGTCAGAAACATCGATGAGAGAGAGACATCCATCAGCTGCCTCCTGCACGCCCCCCACTGGGGATGTGCCCGCCGCCAGGATACATGCCCTTGACCGGAATTGAACCTGGGACCTTTCAGTCCGCAGGCCGGCGCTCTATCTGCTGAGCCACACCGGTCTCGGCACCTTTCCTTCTGTTATTTATGTCCCTCCTCACCGCCCTTGATGTTACAGAGAGAGGAAGGGAGCGGGGGAGACAGAGAGGGAGGAACGGCGCGGTGAGAGAGACCCACCCATGGGCCGCCTCCAGCCTGTGCCCTGAGCAGGGCCAGGGATGGAGCCCGCAACCCGGGCCTGTGCCCTGGACCGGAATCGAACCGGGGGCCCTTCGGTCCTCAGGCCAATGCTCTATCCAACCCACCGAGCCGCGCCGGCCAGGGCTCACCGGATACCTTTTCAACCTCAGGCGCCAGCGTGACCTCTGACCTGCCGTCTCTTGTCCCCGCACAGCGGTGGCACGGGGTTGGGAAGCCACGTCTGTGCCCGGATGACAGGCGGACGAGGACTTTCCCTACGGAGGCCTGGCACCAAGCACGCGTGGCCCCACTAAATACACACAGACCCCCCCCCATTCCCTCACCCCGGAGCCGCCCCCCAGGCTCTGGCCACGCAAGCACCCACAGCCACGGGGTTCAGGGGGGCAGTCTGAGCCGAGACTCCGTGCCCGTCCACCGTGGTGGGGGCCTCTGGCTGACAGCACAGGTTCCCCCAGAGCCTGTGAGCGAGGGGTGGGGCCTCGCCGAGCCGGGGAAGGGCCTGTGCCCACGGGGGTCCCTTCTCCACCTCCCCAGCAAGCAGGTGCCTCCGCCCTCACCGGCCTCCTGGTCAACCTCTATGTCTGTCTGCACCTCTGGGCCCTGATCAGCCGCACCGGCCCTCCCCCGCCGCCGCCTCCTGGGCGCCCTCCCTGATCTCTGCAGAGAGAACCCCCACCCGGTGGGCACCCACGCCTGGTGCTGCTGGGCCCCCAGGAACCGGGGCTCCGTCTCCCTCCCCCGGGAGCGCCCAGAGCGGCAGGCGAGGAAACGAGAGAGCAAACGCGCGCAGCGGTCAGACCCGAGGGGAGCTGACAGAGCTGCGGGCTGTGGGTGCGGCTAACAGGGCCCGTGCACGGAGCCGGCTCCGGGGAGAGGACCGTCGTTAACCGAAAGGCCTCAGGGCCGCTCTCCAAGGCCAAGGAGAGATGTCCCTCGTCCCCCCCCAGTCCCCCGGTGCCCAGTGGCCACGCCCGGCTGACCCCCGCTCACCACGGTGCCCGGGACCCTGGGGGGCGGCGGCGTTAGGGTTTAACGGGCGTGGGATCTAGGCCGGGGGCTGGGATCGCACGAAATGAAGGAGCCACTGGGGCCAGACCCTCCCAGGACCCACACAGCCCAGGGGGCGGGTCCACGGCGCGGAGACCAGGTGTGAGGGACCCAGTGGCCGGGGCCAGTCCCAGGGCTGGGAGGGGCCTGGAGCTGGAGTGTCCCCCGGGGGTTCCTTCTGTCCAGCCCTGCGCTAGGGGGAGCACCGAGCGAGGAGGAGAGGAGGGGAGCATCGCACCCAGAGGAGACGCCTCTCGGGTGACTGCAGGGGGAGGGAGAGAGCGGTGAGTCCTCTGGGGGTGACGGGAGTGGCTGTCCCCTCAGCCGGCCTCACAGGGGCGGCAGCTCAGGCTGGAATCGCCCACCGGGGCCCAGGGTTTGGAGAAGAGCCTGTGGAACTAGGTTTGCCCGGCCTCCATCCTCTCCGTCCCGGATTCTGTTACTCAGGGCGACGAGGCTGGGAGAGCTGGGCCGGACCGGCGTGGGGGCGGGGAGGGGGGAGAGAGGGAGGAGAGGGGGGAGGGGCTGGGCGGTGGGGACGGGGCCGCGGCTCTGAATGGCGGCTGACACGGAGGGTCCTCTCTGGGAGCGAGAGCCATTCAGCAGCGGCCCCCGGCCCCGTCCTCTCCAGTGGAGGGCCTCTCCAGAGACCCCGCCTTTCCCAGCGGCTCCTCCCTGCCCCTCGGCACTTGACCTCCTTCCTGGCCCCGAGCCCTGCCCGGAGGCCCCCGGGGACACGGCTCCCAGCGAGCCCTGACCGGAGGCCGGCCAGCCTGTCCCTTTGGGCGTCCCCCACGGCCCGGCGAGCAGACGGGGCCCCTCGGAGCGCACGCTGACCGGCCCGGCCTGCCCGCTGCGTGCTCCGGCTGCGTCCCTCCTGGGGGGGCAGTGACCAGTGATGCCGGGAGGGCGGGAGGCAGACCTGACGGCACCTGGGTTCCCAGCTCAGACTGCGCCTGCCAGCCCGGTGGGCGAGGGTGCAGCCCGCGTGGCCGGGCATCCCGTGCCTCCCGGTGGTAAGTGCCCGTGTGCACCTGACAGGGGTGAGGACTGAGGGACGATCTCCCCCTGAAGCCCACCGGCCTCCCCGAGGGCCATGGCGGTGCTTCCGGGACAGGAGACCTTCCTCTGTCCCCCCACCCCCCGCCCCTGGGTGCCATGTGCCCTGGGACCCGGCCGGGCCCCTCCTCCGTCCGCCTGCTGCAGGGTGAGTGCCCCCCGCCAGTCTGAGGCATGGCACCCTCACTGTGTGTTTCAGAGGGAACCCACTGCCCGGCTCCATGCCCAGGGACTGAGCGTCCACGTAGGCACCAGGAGGTCACGGTGGGATTCCCGGTTGGGGCACAGGCCCAGGTGGCAGGTTCGGTCCCCACTGAGGGGCGTGCAGGAGGCAGGTGGTCCGTGATTCTCTCATCATCGATGTTTCTCTCTCTTTCTCCCTCTCCCTTCCTCTCTGAAGTCAATAAAGAACCGAAACTGGTGTCGCTCAGTGGAGAGAACATCGGTCTACGGGACTGAAGGGTCCCAGGTTCAATTCCGGTCAAGGGCATGGACCTGGGTGGCGGGCACATCCCCAGTGGGGGGTGTGCAGGAGGCGGCTGATCGATGTCTCTCTCTCATTGATGTTTCTGGCTCTCTCTTCCTCTCCCTTCCTCTCTGTGGAAAATCAATAAAATATGTTTAAAAAATAAAATAAAATAAAGACCTAAAAGCAGAAGAGACCCTCCCTGAGCTGAGCAGGCATCAGGGGTTGGCGACTCGGGGACGTGACTGTACCCTCACCGTCTGCCGAGTGCTGCCCGGGGCCGGGTCCGTGTGCAGAGACCTGTGGAGCAGAGGCCATGCCCCTTGGGAGCCCCCGGCACCCCAGCTCCGGGCCGTGAGTCTTCACCACGGAAGCCAGTGGGTTCGGGTAGTTCGGGGACCCCCGTCTCCGTTCTCAGGGTGCTGCTGGGAGAGCTCACAGACCCTCCGCACCCTGAGGCACCGGCCCGGCTCGGGGTCCGGCTGGCCTGTTGTGCGGCGGGTTTTCCTGTTTCTCAGAGTCGCAGAAGGCGCGTCCCTCGCACGCAGCCCGGGGCCGGAGTGGAGGACAGACACCGGGCCCTCGCTCCGCTCCGGCAGCCGCAGCCGGCGGGGGAGGGGGGGGCGGGGGAGGCGGGATCTCATTCTCCGGGAAGCGGCACAGTGTCTTTGGAGGGCCATCCCCGCAGGTCAGAGGTCAGACAAATGCTTGTACTCGGCGACCCGGGCATCGCATTCCCGGGGATTTATGTCGGGGAAGTGATTGAAAGGGAGGAAGGGGGTGTGTGTGTCCGTTATTTATAGCCGGTTACTCACGGGAGGGGAGCGGGGAGCGGGGACGGGGACCTGCCCGCGTAGCAGGCGGCCTGGGCGAGCAGTGGACAGAACTCGGGGGGTGTGTATACAGGGGCTGCTGCCTGCGGACCGGAACCGACCAAGCCCAGCAGCGCCGGGCCCACGGCAAAAAACACGAGGCCCTGGGCCCGGCACGGCCAGACCTGCGCGAAGCCATCCCCTGGGCGAGCAAACAGCCTCGGGAAACCCGGAGAGAGGTGGGCGTGGACGGCGGTGTGTGCAGCCGGTCTGCATGGACACGGCCGTTTCCCCCTTTCATTTCTGTCCGGCGGCTCCCACTGTGACCCCTGGTCTGGCTTTGCGAGGGGTCCCCATGGCTGCGTGGTCTGGCAGGCGGCCGCCCCCCTCCCCAATACCCCCACCTCTGTTTTCTTCATTGCCGCCCCTGGCCCAGCCCCGGCTTTATTTAACGCAGACGCTGGTGTCCCTGGGGAGACGCCAGTGGGAACACTCACGGAAACGGCTCACCGTGGCCTTGAACCCTGAGCCCAGGGGGAGGAGGCAGAGCCCCCAGCTCGCTCCCCACCAGCCGCACGCCCTGGCTCGGCCTGTGCCCCACCCAGCCTCCGCGGGGAGCAGAGCGGCCAGCTCCCGAGTGTAAGACACGCACAGAAAGCAGCACAGAGAGCACCTAATGTTACTCCCAGCACCGCCGAGCGTGAATGGGGCGTCTGTGCAGCCTGTGGGGGCGACACCTCCGGCTCCCCAAATTACCGTCCGCGGGTAGGGAGGACGGGCCGGCCCTGCAGGGGGAGGACACTGGGCAGCCTCAGGCGGGGACCACGCAGGGCTGAGGGGACAAAGGCAGGCGGTCCTGGGCCCAGGCTGCCACTTGCCCCTGCACGGAACCACCCGCCGGGCCTGCCTCACCCTGTGGCTCCCGCCCGCCCCCGGGGTCTGCGCTCCGAGGGCCCATCAATCAAACAGCTGTTGGCCCCGCCCCACGACCCAGCCCACCAGCTGCTATGGAGCTGGCAGCCTGGGCGGGTGCCCCATGGTGGGGGCGCAGACACGCAGGGGATGGGGATGGGGATGGGGATGGGGATGGGGATGGGGATGGGGATGGGGATGGGGATGGGGATGGGGATGGGTCCGGGCCAGAGGTGCGTCTGCAGGCCCATGCCCGCCCGCAGGTTTTTGCCAATAGGCAGAGAGGCCCCTCCCCCTCGGTCCGCGGGGAGTGTTCCTGGGACTTTCTGGGGACCCCCGGGGAGGACTGGTCACTGAGCAGAGCAGAGCACAGGGGGGTTCGGGCCGGGCTCCTTCCCGCCGGGCTCGCCCCGTCCACAGGACGCCAGCCTGTGTTTTAGAAGCGACGCTTTCAGGCGAAAGTGTGTTTTGCAAGCGTGTGCGTTCCCCTGCCTTTCCTGCCGTGTGTTTTTGTTTTGTTTTGTTTTGTTTAAAATATATTTTATTGATTTTTTTACAGAGAGGAAGGGAGAGAGATAGAAAGTCAGAAACATCGATGAGAGAGAGACATTGATCATCCGCCTCCTGCACGCCCCCCACTGGGGATGTGCCCGCCACCAAGGTACATGCCCCCAACTGGAATCGAACCTGGGACCTTTTAGTCCGCAGGCTGACGCTCTATCCACTGAGCCACACCGGTTTCGTCCTGCCATGTGGTGTTTAAAAGGGCGGCTTAATCGACGTAAAATGTCCCGTTGGTTTCAGGTGGACAACTTCCTTCTGACCGGATGGACGCAGAGGACGGCAGTGAGTCTAACACCGGCCGCTGCTTAGTTACAAAGTGTCCCTGCTCCCTGACGAGAGGGTTTGAGACCATCCTAGCGACCGTCAGCTACGCCACGCCAATACGTGATACTAACCCTATGTCACCAGCCCCATCACCTTCCAGCATGCACTTCCCTTAGAACGGAACACATCCTCTCTCATCACCGATCTCTCTCTCTCTCTCTCTCTCTCTCTCTCTCTCTCTCTCTCTCTCACTCTCTCTCTCTTCCCTCCTTCTTCTTCTCTGAAATCAATAAAAATATTTTTGGAAAACCAGCAGTGTTTATTGACCCCAAAAGGCAGTGGTTCTCAACCTTCCTAAGGCCGCGGCCCTTTAAGACAGCTCCTCATGGGGTGGTGACCCCCAACCATACAATGATTTCCGTGGCTACTTCATCGCTGTCATCTTGCTACTGTGATGAACTGTCATGTAAATATCTGATAGGCAGGATGTATTTTCGTCGTTACACATTGAACATCATTAAAGCATAGGGATGAATCACAAAAACAACATGTAATTATATATTGTGAAATATTTATTTCTAATGACAAATAAATGAAATTTTTGTCTTGAGTCGTGGTGTAGCATGGGCAACAGTCTTCCTAGGACAACAGTCAACAACATGGCTATACTTTGCGACACTGAGGAGCGGTGTGTTGGTTCCTAAGACCATGGGAAACAGGTGTTTTCCGCTGGTCTTAGGTGACCCCTGTGAAAGGGTCGTGCGACCCCCAAAGGGGTCGCGACCCACAGGTTGAGAACCGCTGCCGTAAGGGAAGGGTTTGGTGGACTGTGGAGCTCAGCCACCAGGAAAACGCGGGGTGGGTGTTCCCCCGCTGGGTGCCCGGCTGGGGCACAGCTGGACCCGGAGCTGGGGCCGCAGCTGTGGGTCCCCGAGGCGGTCCCAGCTGCAGGTGCGACTCCTGAGGGGACAGGGGTCGCCGCGGGGGAGCGGGCCGCTCCAGCCGGGGAGGGAACGCAGCCAGAGGCGGCTGCGGGTGTCCGTGTGCAGTTTGGGGAGCACGTGACCAACGCAGCGGCTTCAGGAGAGAAAATCGCTTCTTTCCGGAAGGAGCGGGCGAGCAGCCTCGGCGAGGCGAACGTGGGCAGGCTTAGCGCCCCCCGTGGGGGACAGCGAGCTGGCGTTTTCCCGGCGCTAAGGCGATTATCCGTCCCGGTGAGCGGTGAAGGCTCCCGCTCCTCAGCGGCGGTGAAAACGGCAGGAGAGACCGGGGTCGGCCCTAATCCCCCAGCCCGGCTGCTCCTCCTCCTCCTGCAGACCCCCCAGGAGCCGGGCTGGGGAATTAGGGCTCAGGGGAGCCCTCAGTGGGGCCCCGTCTTTGCGAGCAGCTCTGGCCGTGGGCCCGCCCGCCCTGAGGGAACGCTCCCACCAGCGTGCGGATTGGCTGGGGTCACCGCCTCTCCAAACGCCACCAGGGCCCGGTGTCTTTCCACAGGACACTCTCCCCCGCCTCGGCCGGGACTCAGCCCCTCAGCCTCCCCCCCACCCCGGGACCCCAGGGCCACCCCGCGTGCAGGCCAGACCGGGATCCGCACCCCGAGCTGAACCCACGGACAGCGCAGACCGGCTTCCTCCCGCCCCTCCTGCCCGTCACTCATTTATTTGTGATTTTTATTGATGTCAGAGAGGAGGGGAAAGGGATGGAGACAGCAACGCTGAGGGAGCATCATGGAGCGGCCGCCTCCTGCTCACCCCGCACTGGGGATCGAGCCCACAACCCCGGAAGGTGCCCTGACCGGGAATGGGATCCAGGACCCTTCAGCCCGCAGGCCAACACTCTATCCACTGAGCAACCGGCCAGGGCGAATCCTGCTGGCCTTAAAGTTCCGTGGCCGCCCAGTCAGCAAGAGAGAGCCCCGGTGTGGGTGTGATGCTGTGTGTGAGTGTGACGCTGTGTGTGTGAGCATGACGCTGTGTGTGTGTGAACCTGACACTGTGTGTGTAAGCATGAAGCTGTGTGCATGAGCATGATGCTGTGTGTGAGCATGACGCTGTATGTGTGAGCGTGATGCTATGTGTGAGTATGACACTGTGTGTGAGCATGATGCTGTGTGTAAGCATGATGCTGTATGTGTGAGCATGACACTGTGTGTGAGCGTCATGCTGTGTGTGAGAGCATGATGCAGTGTGTGTGAGCGTGACATTGTGTGTGTGAGCGTGACGCTGTGTGTGTGAGCGTGATGCTGTGCGTGCACACACATGTGGAGAAGACAGGAGGAGCGTGTGAACGGTCACATGGTCCCCTGGCTGCAGTGAGGACGGACTCTGCCCTCTCGGACGGAGAGGCAGTGCGGGTGGAGGGCCCGCTCCCAGCAGCGGCCTGTGCTGGGCGTGTCCTCAGCCGGGAGTGGACATCGTGTGCCGCCTGCTGCCCGTGTCCAGGTGAGGGTAGACGCCCCTGCGAGAGCTGGCGGGGACGCGCTAGAAGCAGCCGCAGCCCCGGCGGTCACGGGCGGCGCCCATGACGCGGACCCGGCCTTGACGAGGCCCCTGTGGTGTCACCCTCGGCCAGGACGGACGCCGCTGTCAGTTCCTCGGCCCCGGGGCCTCTCCAGCCGACCCCTCCCCGCCAGGAGGCTGAGGCAGCGCCTGCCCCTGCCCGCCCCAGGGAGCACCGTTTGGAGACAGCCCTTCCCGCCCTTTGCCAGCAGCCTGCTGCCTCCCGGCTGCCTCCGGACGCCACAGTCCGGCTTCCAGGAGCCAGGCCCCGGGGGAGCCAGTTCTTTGCCACATTTTCCCCGCGAGCTTTTTCTCTGTAACAGAAGCCAAGAATTTCCCTGTTTTATTGCTTAAAAAATAGGTTTTTATTGATGTCAGAAAGGAAGGGGAGAGAGAGAGAGAGAGAGAGAGAGAGAGAGAGAGAAACACCAATGATGAGAGAGAATCATGGGTCGGCCGCCTCCTGCACGCCCCCCACACTGAGAACGGAGCCCACAACCCAGGCCTGCGCCCTGGGCCAGAATCGAACCCGGGACCCTTCCGTCCGCAGGCCGACGCTCTACCCACTGAGCCACTCTCCCTCGGAGCGGCTCATCCTGCCTGCGGCGATGGGCCCTGCGCAGGGGGCTCCGGGCAGCACACGCCGCTCGCTGGAAACGCCCGCTTTCTTTCAATGTCTGGTTCCCACGCGAAGGGAAGCAAAGCGAGGGCGTGGGCTTCTGGGTAAGGGGCGGTCACCGGCAGTTCTGCCTGTGCCGGCGCCTGGTGGAAAGCAGGACAGCGGCGTTAGGACGGGGCGGGGGAAGGGGGGCGGGGGGCGGGGGTGACAGTGGGGCCTGGACGCAATGCCGCCTCCACCCCACGGCCCCCTGTCCTGGCCCAGCGGCGGAGGACGTGGCAGGGCTTTCCCCCGTTTCACCCGCAGCGCCGGCCTCTGTAGGAAAATCACAGCTCCCGGCGGCGGCCCAGGGGCCGGGTAATCCCGGGCGCAGTCCTGGCGGCCGCGCGGCTATTTTTAGCGCCGCACGCTCAGCAGGAAGCGGGACTCTCTCTGCGCCCCGGCCCCAGGGACGAGGCTCCCACTGGTTATTTTCCTCTGCGTCTGCCGCACGGTGACCAGCTGTGTGTCCTCCCCCCCTCCCCTTCCCCTCTCTCCTCCCCCAAACTCAAGCACTGCTCCAGGCCAGTGGGGGTCATTCACACCTCATGCACTTTAAAAAAATTCATTACTGATCGCAGAGAGGAAGGGAGAGGGAGGGAGAGAGGGAGAGAAACATCAGAGAGGAGAGAGAGTCACTGATCAGCCGCCTCCTGCGGGACTGAACCCACAACCTGGGCACAGGCCCTTGACTGGGAATCGAACCGTGACCTCCTGGTTCCCAGGTCAATGCTCAACCACTGAGCCACGCCGGCTGGGCTGCACTTTAGTTTTTTAACTAGAAGCCCGGTGCGTGAAAATGCGTGCACTAGAGGGGTGGGGGTCCCTCAGCGTGGCCTGCCCCCTCTCACAGTCCGGGAGCCCTCAGGGGCTGGAGGCGATAAGGTGATGGTGATCACACCTCTGCTGCTGCCACTGCCGGCAGCACAAGCCTCAGGCAGCCTGGGTCCCTGAGCCTCCTCCGGCTCTGGGGGACTGGGGGCTGAGGGGACAGTGGACTCTGGAGGCAGGCACTCTGGTGGGGCTGAGGGGACTGGGTACTGACACCTTGTGGCTGTGGGTGCCGCCATCTTGGAGGGTGAGGCAGTCAATTAGCATACTCCCTCCTTATTGGCTGTGAGTACACCATCATTGAGGGTGGGGCAGTCTATTAGCATATTCCCTTCTTATTGGCTGTGATGCTGCCATCTTTGAGGGTGAGGCAGTCAATTAGCATATTCCCTCCTTACTGGCTGTGAATACACCATCATGAGGGTGGGGCAGTCCATTAGCATATTCCCTTCTTATCTGCTGTGGGTGCTGCCATCTTTGTGTGTGTGTCTGTGTATGTGTGTATTTATGTGTTTGATGTGTTTGTGCCTGTGTGTGTATGTGTGTGTGTGTGTCTGTGTTTGTGTGTGTATGTCTGTGTGTGTGTGTCTGTGTGTGTCTGGGTATGTGTGTGTATGTGTGTGTGTCTGTGTGTTGTGTGTGGTGTCTGTGTGTGTATGGGTATGTGTGGGTATTTGTGTGTAATGTGTGTGTTTGTGTGTGTGTGTGTGTGATGTGTATATGTGTACGTGTCTGTGTGTGTGTGTGTGTGTCACTGCACACCCAGGCGGCTGCCAGAAGCACATTGTCGTGCCCCAGCATCAGCGGGGGTCTCTCCCGCAGCCAGCAGAGCGGTGTGGAGCAGGGACAGCACCGGGTTTCAGGCTCCGTGGGCGGCTTTGTGTGGCGGCCGGGGTGGCGGCGGCACATTGAGCGCGGCTTTGTGTGTCCCCGGGTTCACGGCTCCAATGGGTGCATGTACCCAGAAAATGCGGCCTTTCAGCGCGCTCTCTCCGGGCCGCAGGGAGGAGGGCGCGACAAGCCGCTGAATGCGGGGAATTAGCGCGGCTGAATGCGGGGGGCGAATCCCCAATGAGGAGGGCTGGTCTTGGGTGGTGGGCGGCGGCAGACCCGCCGGGGTGGTGTCGGCCCTTTAATCCCCGGCCGTGCGTGTGTGTGTGTGTGTGTGTGTGTGTGTGGTGTGTGTGTTGGCAGAAGTGCTTGCCCAGAACTCCGTCGATGAGGGAGAGCAGAGAAGACAGACAGACGCACACACAGACGCACAGACACTCCCCCTCCCCCCCGCAAGGTCGCCAGCTCGCTTCAGAAGCCAGAGGGGCCGGCAGCCCGACATGCAGCTTTTAAACCAGCAGTTCACAACCTTCCCCAGGCTTTGGCCCTTTAAGACAGCTCCTCATGGGGTGGTACCCCCAACCATAAAATGATTTCCGTGGCTACTTCATCGCTGTCATTTTGCTGCTGTTATGAACTGTAATGTAAATATCTGATAGGCAGGATGTATTTTCGTTGTTACACATGGAACATAATTAAAGCATAGGGATGAATCACAAAAACAATATGTAATTATATATTGTGAAATATTTATTTCTAATGACAAATAAGTGAAATGTTGTCTTGAATCGTGGTGCAGCATGGGCAACAGTCTTCCTAGGACAACAGTAAATGACATGGCTACACGTTGCTGCACCGAGGAGCGGTGTGTTGGTTCCTAAGATCATGGGAAATAGGTGTTTTCTGATGGTCTTAGGCGACCCCTGTGAAAGGGTCGCGACCCACAGGTTGAGAACCGCTGCTCTAAAATAAAGTGAGAGGGGCACTGGCCAAGGCTGTTTCTTGTGTCCAGTTTGTTCTGTTTGTCTGACTCAAATGAAGGTCCAGAAGGGCGAGCCCTCTCTCAATGGATTTGATTGGGAACAGCCGACCAAGGCCACAGCACCCTTAGATGCTTTAGAAAAGGGGAGGGGTGTGGTGGAGTCATTTAAGATGCAAAAGCAGCCCTGGCTGGTGCAGCTCAGTGGAAAGAGCATTGGCCTGCAGACTGAAGAGTCTGGGGTTCAATTCCAGTCAAGGACACGTGCCCAGGTGGTGGGCTCGATCCCCAGTATGGGGCATGCAAGAGGCAGCCGATCCATCATGACTCTCTATTATCGTTGATGTTTCTATCTTTCTCTCCTTCCTCTCTGAAATCAATGAATATGTGTTTTTAAAAATAATAAATAGCCGAGACCGGTGTGGCTCAGTGGATAGAGCGTTGGCTTGCGGACTGAAAGGTCCCGGGTTTGATTCCGGTCGGGGGCATGTACCTTGCTTGCGGGCACATCTCCACTATAGGACGTTTGGAGGCTTAACCGGGAGCCGGAAGCAGCAACCAGAAACGCAGCTTCCTTCCTGTCTCCCAGTTTCCAGAGAAAGTGGGTCTCCCCATCCCCTCCTGCCAGTTTGGTGGGGAAAAGCAAGCTTGCTACCCCAATGTGAGTGTGGGGAGGGGAGGCGCTGGCGGTCTGCAAGTCCCTGTCCGTAACCAGAAAGACCAGGTTTCCCCTGTCCTCCCTCCCCACCCTCCATCCCACAACCTTCTCACACCACGTGACAGCTATTATGCAAGTCAAAAACCGTTTCTGAGGCTTTAAATTCCTTTTTTTGCCGGGTGTGGCTCAGTGGGTAGAGGGTTGGCCTGTGGACTGAAGGGTCCCAGGTTCAATCCCCCACAAGGGCATGGACCTTGGTGGTGGGCACATCCCCAGTGGGGGGCGTGCAGGAGGCAGCTGATCGATGTTTCTCTCTCATCGATGTTTCTAGCTCTCTGTCCCTCTCTCTTCCTCTCTGTGGAAAAATCAATAAAATGTTTTAAAAAATAAATTCCTTTTTTTTGTTGTTTTTTTAGCGGATTCAGGATGCGGCCTGTGGAGGAGCCCGGTGCCCAGCGCCAGCGAAAGGCCGCTCCATTTTCCCGCCTGTGTGTCCCGTGTGTCTGCACGTCGGGGTCTTTTTGGACCTTATGTTGGGGGAAAGGTGCCGCTCTGGGTCCTGTCTGTTAAGAAAAGACCCTGCCAGGCCCGGCCGCGTGGCTCCGTGGGTGAGCGTCGACCTCTGAGCCAGGAGGTCAGGGGTTCGGTTCCTGGTCAGGGCACAGGCCCGGCTGGCGGGCTCCATCCCCAGTGGAGGGCGTGCAGGAGGCAGCCGATCCCTGATTCCCTCTCATCACAGATGTTTCCATCGCTGACTCCCTCTCCCTTCCTCTCCCTTCCTCTCTGACGTCAGTAAAAACCCATTAAAAGCACCTGCCAGGCCCGTCCCCCCTTTGCTCTGTGTTGGGAGGCACCTGCCTTGATTCTCGTCCCCCCAACACCCGCCGGCCTCACCCGGAGCGGCACCCGCCTGCGTGCGTCCTGACGAGTCCCCACCTCCCCGGCCTCCCGGTGGCCAGGCCTCACCCGGAACCCGGAGCCCAGGACCCAGTAGGGGTTCTCCTGCTCTCACAGGCTCAGCTTCCCCCTGGAGGCGGCCACCCCTGCAGAACGAGCACCCCCACCCTCCCTTCCGTCCCAGAGACGTTAACGGCCCTTGAGCATCTCGACCAGTGGTTCTCAACCTTTCTTCATGCTGTGACCTTTTTTTTTTTTAATATATTTTATTGATTTTTTACAGAGAGGAAGGGAGAGAGATAGAAAGTCAGAAACATCGATGAGAGAGAGACATCGATCAGCCGCCTCCTGCACGCCCCCCACTGGGGATGTGCCCGCAAGCAAGGTACATGCCCCCGACCGGAATTGAACCCGGGACCTTTCAGTCCGCAAGCCGACGCTCTATCCACTGAGCCACACCGGTCTCGGCTAACGCTGTGACCTTTTAATGCAGCTCCTCATGTGGTGGTGACCCCCCATCTTAAAATTATTGTCGTGGCTCCTTCATCACAGTCATTTTGCTCCTGTGAACAAATCGTCATGTAAATATCTGTGTTTTCCGATGGTCTCAGGCGACCTTGCTAGCAGTTTTCCACCTGTGGGTCGCCACCCACACGCTGAGAACCGCTGCTGTAGACTCTCGACGAACAGGCCGCGGCCACCACCAACGGGGAAAGCCGTGTGGCCTGCGGGCGGCTCTGCCCCACGGAGACGGGGTGACGAGGGGCATCGCGCTGCTGCTGCTGCTGGTCTTCCAGGCAGCAGGACGGCAGACGGACAGACGGACGGTGCAGGACCAGCAGACCAGCGGCCTGGGCGGGACGCTCCCCGGAGGGCGGGTCTCCGGCCGCTATTGTGCGGCACTTACTTCTGCTCCTCTACCTCCTCCGAGGTAACCGCGCCCACGCCCACCTTCCGGGGGCCAGGAGAGCCGGCGGCGGCGACCTGTGTGCCCCACGTGTGGGTCCGCCCACGGCGATGAAAGGGGAGGGACGCGGCCACCCTCCCCGCCACCCCCAGCCGCTCTCTCCTCCCTGGAATCCGCATAATACCTCCATTCACGCCCCGAGATTAATGGCCCGGCTGTGTGTGTGTGTGTGTGTGTGTGTGTGTGTGTGTGTAGGCGGGTGGGCGGGGGGAGGTCTGGGGTGAACCACATTGTCTCGCTTTGAAACCTTCCTCCCAGCACATCAGGAAATGGAAGCGATTGTGCCCCCACCAAAAAAGTGCCTGTGCATCGGATTCCGACGCAGGAAGCGTCTGTCTGTCTGTCTGTCCGTCCGTCTCCCATGTGGCTGGCGGTCCCCCCTCTCCCCGCCCGGCACAGCCCTCCGAAGACGGTCGTCGTCGTCGCCGCCGGTGGTGGTCCGTGCCTTCACTTCTTCGCCACATCCTCGGGGTCTAGCCTCCCCGCCCCGCCCCCCCAGTTCCCGGGGTTTCCATAACAACCCGCCCGGCTGTGCAGGGACCAGACCCCGCCCAAGCGCGCTTTGCCTCTCGCACACACGTTGCGACGCGGAACCAGAGGGGCGTCCATGCGGGTCACCGGTTTTTCGGCTCCGCAGCCTGGGCACGAGGCGGTGCTGTTGGCCGGCTGTGGGCCCTGGAACACGGGCAAGAGAAAGAGGGACACGCAGCCCGAGCCGGGGCCGGTGTGGCTCAGCGGATAGAGCGCCGGCCTGCGGCGTGAGGGGGCCCGGGTTCGATGCTGGTCAGGGGCATGGACCGTGGTGGCGGGCACATCCCCAGTGGGGGGCGTGCAGGAAGCGACTGGTCCATGTTTCTAACTATCCCTCTCCCTTCCTCTCTGTAAAAAAAAAATCAATAAAACACATTTTTAAAATAAATACAGTTTGGTTCTCCTCCTGCTTCAGCGTCTGTCTCAGCACGTGCAGGGGGGTGCCCTCTCCGGAAGGGTGCAGGACCGCCCCTTCTCCTTGCGGGACACGGGAAGTCACTTTCAGAGGGACCCTGGCTCAACTCTCTGCACCCTGGCCCGCTCCATCCCCACCAAGGGGATGTGCCCGCCACCAAGGTCCATGCCCTTGCACCGGAATTGAACCTGGGACCTTTCAGTCCCCAGACCGACGCCCTATCCACTGAGCCACACCGGTTTTGGC
>PVJN01021639.1:0-34388 GCA_004026805.1 Lasiurus borealis
TTGAAGCTTGTTTTGAATAATGAAGCATCTATTCATGCACAGGGTGCAATGTGCTCCTTTGTGCTCCATGTAACTGAAGCAAAATGTGAGTTAAAGAGATTTCTCCCCCTTAGTCAAAGGTCTGTTGATTGGTGTCTATTTTCATCTATTCAAAATTAAGAAAAGTCATCTCTCACTGAACTGGAAAATCATTTACTCAAAAAGGCTCTGCATGAAGGGAGGTCAAGTTTTGCCTTATTTGCTCTTTTCAGAGATGAAGCAGGATGTCAGAAAATATTGCAAACTGGCCTTTGGGAATAATATTGTGGAATAATTTGTAGTTCTTCTCGTGGACCAAGAAAATGAGAATTAGAAGATACGGGAACCGAGAAGATAGCCTGTTTCCAAAGTCAGAAACGCTCCCACACCAAAATGTACTTAGGTGGGAAGGAAGATTTCTTGCAAATCATAGAATCTGAATGTGTTGATTCACATGGCAAATGCATGCGGGGTGTCATCAGATTCCCCCAGTGCGCCCATACCAGACATCAGTAATCAATCGCAGCCCTCCTTGCAAATGCTCTGCGCAGTCAATAGCAGTTGAAGTCCGATGGCGCAAAAGGTAAAACCGTTTTGCCATTTCAGCTAATCTACCTATCTCCTTGGATAGATGGTTCTAGAAAGATGGAGTGACCCTCCGAAGTTCTCAGAGGTGGCCATCGGTAGAACCGGAACTGAGAACTTGACCCACCTGATGGCTCAATACAGTGGTACTTCGAGATACGAGTGCCCTAACATACGAGATTTTTGAGATACGAGCGATTTTTGCTTTGAAATATGAGCAACATTTGAGATAAGAGTCATCTCTCGGATCGGCCAGCTGCACACAACCCACCAGTTTACCGTGACTTGAGCGTCTCATAGTTTCCCACGCCTCAAGGTTACGGAACAAATTAAACTCGTATCTCCAGGTACCACTGTAGTTCCCTTTCTATCTAACCTCAATGGCGTGCTCCTGGGCCTGTGAGGTGCAATTCTTTACCCCATGGAACAGCACCTAGTAGGCGCTCAATGATTTCTGTTTAAAAAGGTCTTCCTTTGAAAAAACAATCCCTTTCTATCAGCTGACATAATTACACAAGCTCCAAACACCATTTTTGCATCTATTTACCAGTGCTTTTCTTCAGAGATTTTCCCTATCAAAAAGAGCAAAGCATTTAAGAGAATAAATTGTTTTCAAAGACCTTAAAGCCCTTTTACAATATCTGTTAATAGACAATATCTGTTAATACACCATGGCAAATCATTATTCGGCAAAGACACGACTGAAGAACTTACTCTGCTGTATTTGAAATAAAATTACAGTATATTTTAAAGCTGGACAATTCAGACTTTTCAAGAATTGAATTGGGGATTCGATTTCTTTTTTACTCCGTTATCAGCATTCTAGAGTATTTCCCTTCAAGAAGGAAAAGACTCGGTGTTCCTGACACTGGTCTAGAGCATTCCAAGTTCTTTGATGTTAAATGGCAGCGCCTTTGCTCTACAGCAGGACCCATCTGCAGGATTTAAAATGACGAAAATAGAAAAGCTCCAGTGTCTCACATTCCCCATGTATGTTAAATGGTTCGGCCAGGGACAAGTTTGCCCTTCAAGGGACATTTGGCAGTGTCTGGGGATGTTTTGGGCTGTCACAGCTGGCAGGAAGAGGTGCTATTAACATCTCTGGGCAGGAATGGTGCTCAACATCCAATGATGCAGAGGATGGCCCTGACAAGAGAGTATCCCGCCCCAAATGTCCCCAGCCCAGGCGGAGAAACTGGTCTATCCCGGCCATCCACAGCTGTTTATATCAGTTCAGCCCTCTGTTGAGTTTAAATCTTTTTTAAAAAATATATTTTATTGATTTCTTACAGAGATGAAGGGAGAGCGATAGAGAGTTAGAAACATCGATGAGAGAGAGAGACATCGATCAGCTGCCTCCTGCACGCTCCCTACTGGGGATGTGCCCGCCACCAGGATACATGCCCTTGACCAGAATCAAACCTCAGTCTGCAGGCCGACGCTCTATCCACTGAGCCAAAGCGGTTTCGGCTGAGGGTGAAATTTGAGGCAGGCCAGAGGGAGGCTTGGGGACCTCAGCCCCATGCTTTCAGCCAATGAAGGCTACCCCCACAGGGGCCCGGGGCAGCAAAGCCGGGATGGAAAGGGCTACTCCTCCCACCAAGCAGTTCATCTGGCACCCACACTTTAGAGTGGGTCATGGAAACATTGTTCAGGCTGTCCTATGCTTTGGGGTGCTCCAGGTTTTGAGGAAATTGGGGTGGGGAGGGGAGTCATCAGAGCAATGAGCACAAATTTGTTAGGAATGGAGAGGGAGGGTGGAAAGTTCCCATCACATCTGAGTTGCAAGTTTATGTACAGTTTGCTCAAGGTTTATTCGCCACCTCATCCCTGCATCCCCAATGGCAGAGTTCTGAGTAGGCAGAGATGGGGGGCTATTAAACCCCTTCATCTGCAGCTCCCCTCCCCTCTGCAGAGCCAGCCCTGGCAGGTGTGATTACCCAGGGAGCGGGAGTTGTAGCCCGGGTCATAGATAGTATGAGCCCTGCTGTATTGGGGCCCATTCTGGACACCGGTTTAGAGCAGCTCAAAAATTCAGCAGGTGCAGTGCTTTTCACTAGATTGAACTGACTGTTTTGTGGGGGCACAAAAGAATAAATTGCCTGAAAAATATTTTTTCAAAAAATCAATTTGAGAGCAGGAGGTAGTGACTTGGTTTTGGAATTCTCAGGATATTGAATAAAAATGATCTTTCTTAAAGTGAAGCTTCTAGGACGTTTCACATTTTAAAATATGTTAGATAAGCAAGAATTATTCTTTATAAATTGACTTTTAAAATTATACAATGGAGGGTCATTGTAAAACTTTAAAAATGGAGAAATCAAAAGGAAGGAGTTAAAATAACACTCCGTCAAAATTTGGCATATAACCTTCCAGTTTCCCTCGATGTATGTGTGTTTCTTTAATTATTTTTAGTGGAATGCTAATGCAGTTAGTGATTTGTAACCTGCTTTTTTCTCCATTAAGTAGTCTCTCTTGAACACCTTGAGGGTTAATAAATATGCTTCTGCATTATTATTTAGTACAGCCCCCTAGTAGTCCATGGTGCGATGCACTAGAATTAATCTCAGCAATCCCCTTTTAGGGACATGTTTCTGAAACCGATCGTATCTAGATTTCCACTCTCATAAATAAAACCACGATGAGAAATCCTGTAGGCAAAGCTTTGTTTGCATACGTACGTTCTCCAGGAAAAATTTTCTGGAATTGTCATTGACGTGGCAAGGGGCACTTTAAAGGCTCTGGATATGCATTACCGAATTGCATTCATTCACCAGAAATGTCTGTGAGCGACCTACCCTCCGAACACAGTGGGGCTTGTTTAAACAACATTTTAAAAGCCGGTGATTAACTTCTTTTTTATCGCTTTTTGTCTCATCCTCTCATACCCTTGGCCTCTCTCTATTCTCTACCCGCGGCTCTGGTCCTGTCACAAAGCCAAGAGAGCGAGGAGCACCCCCAAGCAGAACCCATTAAACGAACTGGTTTTGGCGCTCGCGAGGGATCCCAGTTTCATGCTGGAACAAGACAACACAAAGGGCAACCCATTCATTTTGTGCAAGAGGATATTTACATTACATTTTATAGCAGTCATAAATGAAAATGGCATTAATCTGCCAAGTTGTTTTTAAAGGAGAAAAGGGGAGGAGGTGGTTGACCTATCAGAGAAAGCCCTGTGTCTACCAGAGCTTTGCTGGGAGGAGGATTTTAAATTGCAGGGCAAAGGTGATGAAGCCGGCTCAACATCTCTGTCGCCATGGCAACAGCATCTTGGCTCTGAGGTGCTGTCTGACACAACGGTGGGGACCAAAATATACTCCTCAAGCACAATTACACTGCAAGTTAGAAGTTTCTTTTTATTCCTTGTGGATGCACACGAAAATATGCATAAGGACAGAGAAAGAACAAATCAGGCACAACTAGAGGAGAATCTTTAAAAATGACTAAGCAGAAAAAATTGAATATGCAAAGGGCTTGATGAAGTCGGTAGCCGTACTTACTAGGTACAAGGAAATGGAAAATCTTTCCCATGTGGATAGGAAAAAAATCTCTATGTGTGCATATAAGTGTGGAGCATTAGCTTTTTCAAAAATAAATTTTTATTGATTTATTTTACAGAGAGGAAAGGAGAGGGATAGAGAGAAACATCAATGAGAGAGAAACACCGATCTGTTGCCTCCTGCACACCCGCTACTGGGATCCCACCCGCAACCAAGGTGCATGCCCTTGATTGGAATCAAACCTGGGACCCTTCAGTCCACTGGCTGACACTCTATCCACTGAGCCAAACTGATTAGGACAGCATTAACTTTTTAAAATTTCATTTTGTAAATTTTTAATACAGGTGAATCTTGCTTTCAGCATTCCACTTAGCTCAGGTTATGATTTAATCAATTAAAGCAACCATTCAATTTATATAGCTGCAAGTTGCTCATCTGATAAACATAAATTAGAAACTACATTAGCATTGAGTTGTAGGGGGCATAAGTGGCCCCCTTTGAGGTCAGTTAAAACACACAAGTGGCCATGAATGCATCCTTGAATCCCATTGTGATCTATATTTCTATTCACAGTGGTACTTTGAGATACGAGTGCCCTAACATACGAGATTTTTGAGATACGAGCTATTTTTGCTTTGAAATACGAGCAATATTTGAGATAGGAGTAATCGCGAGGATCGGCCGGCTGCACACGACCCACCAGTTTAGCAAGACTCGAGCAAACAGCAAGTGCTGGAGAGGATTCGGATTAAAAAGGAACCCTCGTGCACTGCTGGTGGGAATGCAGACTGGTGCAGTCATATAGAAAACAGTATGGAGTTTCCTCAAAAAAAAAATTAAATATGAAACTGCCAGTGTATCCAGTGATCCCTCTTTTAGGAATACAGTGGCACCTCGAAATACGAGTGCACTAACATATGAGATTTTTGAGATACGAACCGTCGAGCGAGCGATTTTTGCTTTGAAATACGAGCAACATTTGAGATAGGAGTAATCGAGATCAGCCTGCTGCACCGGACCCACCAGTTTACTGTGACTCGAGCGTCTCATAGTTTCCCACACCTCAAGGTTATGGAACGAACTAAACTCGTATCTCGAGGTACCACTGTATTTTTAAAGGAACTTGCAAATAAAAAGTACAGAATTGTGATTTCTAACTGTTCATTTCTTTCTGAGCTGGCACTTCTGCTAACAAGTAATGCTCAAGAAACCTGGAGGATGCTATAGCTATTAAAACTAGTTAGCACTGAGTTCTTATAGAATGAACCTCAATAAATGTCAAGCAAATGAACCAATGAATGAAAATCACGAAGGGAAGGTGAAATAAGCATGTGACACATAGGTTCCCTATCATGTGTACTTCTACTGAATGTGCCAACCCCATTTAGTTCAGTGGAACTCAACCAGCGAGGATTTTGCCTCCCAGGTACATATGGAAATGTCTGAAGACACTTTCATTTGTCACAAGTGGGCAAAGGGGATTGCTGACACCTAATGGGTAGAAGTCAGGAATGTTATGCTTTTGAACATCCTACAACACACAGGACAGCCCGCAGAACAAGGAATGACACAGCATAAAATGCCAAGGTTGAAAGCTTCTGTTCTAGTCTAATTGTCCATGTGGCTACTTTTAGTTTAGGGGGTTCTGGGGGTAGATTAAATAGTTTTACCTTCTGTATTCTATATAAAGGCAAAATTCTCTTTGAGAGTATTAATATTGTATTCATTTTATTATCACATGATTGTCCCCTTACTTACACAATATGTCCTGGTTTATTTTAGCCAAATACTCTGATAGTAAAAAAAATAAATAAACAGAAAATGAGAGGTAATGCACTAAAAGTAAAAGCACAGGATTTATTCCTTCGAAGAGAACATCTGCAAAGTGGCTGGCATGGGGGAGGGGGCTCAATAAACATTAGCTATGATTATTTTCCCCACTTTTTTTTTAGCACACACAAAAAAACATATATACAGAAGTTGTGTAATCACCTCTCCACTAGAAGCTTTGTTGAGTCCAAAGGCCCATGGTAACTCGCCACAGACTAAAGGGTCTGCTGTAAAAAAGGAAAGAAAAGAAAAGAAATAGGAAATGAAGAAGGGACACATGGGGAAAGAATTAAAATGGTGACAGATAAGTACCTGTCAATAACTTTAAATGTAAATGGATTAAATGGTCCAATAAAAAGATATAGAGTAACAGATTAAATAAGAAAATATGACCCATATATCTGCTGTCTACGAGAAAAATAGCTCAGAAAAAAAGATACACACAGACTGAAGGTGAAGGGATGGAAAACGGTTTTATAGGCAAATGTAAATGAAAAAAAAATCTGAGGTAGCAATACTTATATCTGACAAATTAGATCTCAAAGTGAGGGACATAACAAGAGATAAGGAAGGCCACTTCATAATACTAAAGGGAACAACCCAACAAGAAGAAATAACTCTGGTAAACATATATGCACCCAAAACAGGAGCACCCAAATACATAAAAAAAAAAACTTCTGGAGAATATCAAGGGAGAGATCGACAGCAATACAATCATAGTAGGAGACTTTAATACCCTGCTATCACCATTGGACAAATCCTCTAAACAAAAAATCAGCAAAGAAATATCAATCCTAAATGACTCACTAGACCAGATGGAATTAATTGACATCTTCAGAACATTTCACGCCAAAGCCACAGAATATACATTCTTCTCAAGTACACATGGGTCATTTTCAAAGATAGACCATATATTGGGTCATAGGCAAATTCTCTTCAAATTCAAGAAGATAGAAATCATATAAAGCATCTTCTCAGGTCACAATGGCATAAAACTGGAAATCAACTATAATAAAAACAATCCAAAAAAATCAAACACATGGAGACTAGACAGCATGCTATTAAACAATGACTGGGTAACCTGAGATATCAAAGAAGAAATAAAAAACATCATGGCAACAAATGACAATGAAAACACAACAATCCAAAATCTATGGGACACAGCGAAGGCAATCTTGAGAGGGAAGTTCATAAGCTCTACAAGCCTACTGAAAAAAAAAAAACAATGGTAATAAATTACCTAACCCTACAACTCAGAGTTAGAAATAGATCAACAAGAAAAGCCCAGTGTAAGCAGAAGGAAGGAAATAGTAAAGATCAGAGCAGAGATAAACAATATAGAGACTAAAGAAACAATTCAAAAGATCAACAAAACCAAGAGCTGGTTCTTTGAAAGAATAAACAAGATTGATAGACCTCTAGCCAGGCTCACCAAGAAGCAAAGAGAGAAGATTCAAATAAACAAAATCAGAAATGAAAGAGGTGAAATAACAATAGACCCCACTGAAATACAAAGGATTGTTAAAAAATATTATCAACAACTCTATTCCAACAAACAGGACAGCCTGGAGGAAATGGGACATATTCCTAGAAAAATATAACCTTCCAAAACTCAATCAAGAAGAATCTAAACATCTCAATAGGCCAACAACTATGGAAGAAATTGGAGCAGTCATCAAAAAGCTTCCAGCAAACAAAATCCCTGGGCCAGATGGCAACACAAGGGAGTTTTATCAAATTCAAGGGAGAATTAAAACCTATCCTCCTCAGACTATTACAAAAAATTCAAGAGGAAGGAACACTTCCAAGCACCCTCTATGAAGCCAGCATCACCCTAATCCCAAAACTAGATAAAGACAACACAATGAAAGAATTATAGGCCAATATCTCTCATGAACATAGATGTCAAAATCCTCAACAAAATTCTAGCAAATCAGATCCAGCAGTACATCAGAAAGATCATACGCCATGACCAAGTAGGACTTATCCCAGGAATGCAAGGATGGTACAATATCCGCAAATCAATAAATGTGATACATCACATAAACAAATTGAGAGATAAAAATCACATAGTCATATCAATTGATGCAGAAAAAGCATTTGACAAAATCCATCACCCTTTCTTGATAAAAACTCTCAGCAAGGTGGGAATAGAAGGATCATACCTCAACATCATAAAAGCCATATATGATAAACCCACAGCTAACATCATACTCAATGGGCAAAAACTAAAACCATTTCCTCTAAGAACAGGAACAAGACAGGAATGCCCACTCTCACCACTCCTGTTTGACATAGTACTGGAAGTACTAGCCATTGCGATTCGGCAACAAGAAGAAATAAAAGGCTTCCAAATCAGAAAAGAAGTAAAGCTGTCATTATGTGCAGATGACATGATACAGTACATACAAAACTTGAAAGACTCTATAAAAAAACTAATAGACTTACTAAATGAATTCATCAATGTAGCAGGATACAAAATCAATGCCAAGAAATATATGGCATTTCTATACACTAACAGTGAACTTGGAGAAAGAGAGACTAAGTAAACCATCAGTGCTTTACCCCTGCTCCTATGAAAGTCTTGCCTGGAGAGAGTTTGGGTCTGTCATTGCTGCGACTGAACCAGCATAAGAAGTTCCTGAAATCCGCAGCTTAATAAAAGATGTATTTAGAGCAGCAATGGATTAGCTATGACAATAATAGCCTGCATATAGGAATTAAGCCCCAAATGATACGGGGGAAAAAAGAAGGAATTTGGGTTAAATTTTAAGCCTGGCCAGCATGGCTCAGTGGTTGAGCATCGACCTGTGTACCAGGAGGTCATGGTTCAATTCCTGGTTAGGGCATATGCCCAGTTTGTGGGAGTGATCCCCAGTGGAGTATGCGGGAGGCAGCCAATCAGTGATTCTCTCTCATCATTGATGTTTATATCTCTCTCTCCCACTCCATGCCTCTCTGACGTAAATAAAAATATATTTTTAAAATATTTAAAAAGACATGCTTACTAAGGAGGAAAGTACATTTTTAAACCCTCCAATGCAAGCTATTTTTCCTCAAGGACTTCAACAAGGAAGGTTGAGCTGAGGTTCTTTGAAATAAAAGCTGGAGCTCTCTCTGATTCTTTTCTTGAACCAAATTGAATAGTCAGGTTTTGTCTGAGAAACTTTGTATACTATCATTGTAATTTCAAGAATCACTACACCAATAACCCTTGAAACCATGAATGGAGAGAAATCTGGGTCTTTTCACACATCCTGGGATTTCCTTTCAGACTATTAAAGTTCCTTATAGGAGTGGCAAACAGTTGTGTGTGTGTGTTTTATTCTGGTTGAAATGGACCAGAGACTAGACACCGCTTCTGTGCATGCAGTCTGGCCAGAAATACGGGGTCACACGAGAAAGGAATTTTCCCCGCAAGCTCTTTAAGCCGCATATGCTGGACCTGATTAATTCAGGAGAGCAGAGGCCAGGAAGATGCTTTTCATTCCAGTTAAGCTCCTTCTGGCTCTGGCTATTTTCCTTCCTCCGTGGAAGGAGTCTGAGTCTGGGGTGTTCTTTTGAAAGCATCTGAGTGTCTCTTATAGAGGAGGGAATGTTCAGTCCCGCAAAAGGGATACAGAAATGACTCCATTGAGATGACATCTGACTCCAGAGGTTTCTGTCCAGTGACTCTGGAAGGTGAAGAGAATGCCGATGTCTGTGGCGTTGGGAAAACTGGCAGACAGCAGTTAGAGCGGGAGATTGGAATAACAACAGTGGCCAGGAAGCATGTCCGGGGAAATGGCCTTTGCGGTCTGTGTGTTTCTCCTGGACTCATCTCCCCCTTAAGTCACCCAGTTTGAGTCATAACGTATCCTTGGTGCTGAGCAGAGCAGGTTGATTTTATCTATTCTGCTCTCTGTGCTTTTCGGGGGGGGGGGTAAGACTGTAAAATGATGGAGGAGATAGTAATTTTTTTGTTATTTATTGGCAGGATTCTATGCCCTTTGCTAAAAGCTCTCATTGGGAGAAGCCTGCAGCAAGGATGAAAGTATTTGTTTAGCATGGTTGTCATTTTTTAGTGAATGGAATGTCGTTGAAAAGGTCATAAATGCTGTCATGTGGTAGTATTGCCACAAGTGGCAATATTTCCTATTGAAATCAAAATCAATGAATTCCTCAAAATGTCCTGTTTTTGAGTAAGCGGCTATCTTTCGGGGTTCTGTTCACGCAGTCGCTGCAATCTTTAAGAGCTCGTTTAAAAATTAGCACCCCGAGGATCACAAGTGGTGGCGCCTACTTCCAAAATTATTGAAATCTGGTTTCATATCTGGCCGTAAAAACACAAATCGGCCTCGTTTATTCGGTGCTGGCTCAGAGAGCGGCTGCTTATATTAAAAATATCGCAGCTGGCTGGTTTATGGAATCCACGATAAATACAGGAGTATTTTATTTGTCTAAAGAAAAGCATGAATTGGATCGAGATAAGTTAGAAGGCAAAGCAGGAGCTTAGACTTCAGTGAGCATCACAAAACACATCCCAGGTGGAGGATTTGAGGCCCGGGCTGCTTTTGTGGAAAAAGCCACTCTTCCTCTTCCAAACGCTCCCGACCCTGACAGAAAGGATTCCTTACAACCATCATCTCCCCGAGACCATTCATCCGCTCCAACAGACATCGGGGCTGGTGGGAAAAGGAGGAGCCGATTTTCTCGTCAAAAGACTTGAAATCGTGGAAATCTGCATGCAGTTCCATTAGTGAAAGGCACCTGAGGTGTTATCGAGCGCAAACACCTTTGATATACGGAGGTACCAGGTCAAAATTCCCCAAACGACGTGAACTGCCAATATCGGTGTCAGAAAAGTCACTGGACGAGGTGAGCCATTTCACCTAAGGACATTCAACTCTGTGTGTATGAGAAGAAGCATTGATTCCCCATAACTTCGCTGCACCGGCTCTGGTCCTAATTTCTCCAGCTCCGCAGTTAATGAGTTATTTATACAGCACCCCGTTTCATAAAGGATTTGAGGTAGCTTTCAACATAGAAAATGCACGTGGTATCCAAAGAGAAAAACAAAAAGCTGAGAGAATCCAATAAAGAGAAGATGAGGGTTAGAAAATCAGATAGCAGCAGCCTGATTAAAACTCAAAACATGTCTCATCAGGTCTTTTGGTTGGGGGTGGCCTCCAGTGTGGCTCTGAATGTCCTAAGTCCCAACCATCAGAGGGAGAACCGTGGAGACACGGATTCTAGGAGAGCAGGGATATGTGACAAATTTGCTCCTTGTGTGCCCGTGATCTGAATTGGTACCTGGAGCGCCGCGGGTTCTCAGTCAGTGTGTGTTGAAGGAATGTTGAGTGAAAGACGAAAAGGCATTCCTAACGTCACAGACCTCGTTCCAAACAAGACAACTAAGCCCCATGTCACCAAAGGAAGGCTTAAGTTACTTAGTTTCGGCCTCACCAATAACAGAATCTTGGCTGAGACCGGTTTGGCTTAGTGGATAGAGCGTCAACTTGGGGACTGAAAGGTCCCAGGTTCGATTCCTGTCAAGGGCATGTACCTTGGTTGCGGGCACATCCCCAGTAGGGGGCGTGCAAGAGGCGGCTGATCGATGTCTCTTTCTCATTGATGTTTCTGGCTTTCTATCCCTTTCCCTTCTTCTCTATGAAAAATCAATAAAATAAAATAAAAAGAATAGAATCTTGAACCAGTCCATTTGGAATGACCTGGTTAGCGCTAGCGAGGTCATTTGCAGGATAGACCTCTGCTGTTCTCTAAAGGAAAGCGGCCTTTCCGCAACTAATCTGCTCTTTGCTGCTGTTATACCCTGGTTCCCACTCTCTTCTGCCTATAAGAGCTTTCCTTTTGTACAGCTTCTCAAAGTCCTTTTCTCTCTGCTAGAGGGGATACTTCCTCATTCATGAGTTATTGAATTAAAGCAAAAAAGATCTTTAAAGTTTACTCAAAGGAATCTAGGTTTGTAACAACCTGAATTCTCAGAGGGCTAATCTAATACCTATGACTTAGAGTCCCAAAGAAATAGTACCGTGGTACCTCGAGATACGAGTTTAATTCATTCCGTAACCTTGAGGCGTGGGAAACTATGAAACGCTCGAGTGGCAGTAAACTGGTGGGTCGTGTGCAGCCGGCCGATCCGTGCGATGACTACTATCTCAAATGTTGTTCGTATTTCAAAGCAAAAATCGCTTGCTCAACAGCTTGTATCTCAAAAATCTCGTATGTTAGGGCACTCGTATCTCGAGGTACCACTATATGTTAAAACGAGAAGTCCCATAGTCAACAGATGTCTAATGTAATAGGACTGAGGATTTGGGTTTATTATTGACATTATGGATATGAAATCAAGATACTTTCCTCCTGCCTCTTAAGATAATAAATGCATTTTCCTTAATTTACCTTAAGCCTATTGCCAAAATGTGTTAGACCCTCAATCTTGTTAAATAAAGCAGGACTAGTTATAAAGAAATAACATTTTCGAGAAGAGAAAAGTAAAAAGATCATACATATACACATGCACACACACACAAACTTTCTACAAAAAAACAACAACTAGGCATTAAAAACATTCTCCAATGAACCTGTAAGTTTCTCTTAAATCACCCGCTTGACAACCGAAATTTATGAATCTAAATGTGTAACAGACATTACATACTATTTTGGAATATTTTCACCCCCATAGCTATGAATGATGAGTGTGCAGGGAGAAATAACACTGTAGCAACCGGTAATATATAGGTTTGAGTCATAAAAGAAAATATCAAAACAATTTCTTGGTTTCTCCAAATAGAAGGCATTCTGTCTTTGCTTCTCTGCTTTGAGGGGTGAAAACGTTAAAATAGGAAAATGAATAGAAACAGAAAGCTCCAGCCTTGAAGACCAATTTTTTTTTTCAACTTGAAAATGTTACCTGGAGGAGCTGACGGTCTGGCACATAAAATAAAAGAGTTACACTCTTTTAATTGACATGGACTTGGCTAAGGTTGTCCTGCTTGCAGGGATTCGGATTCAATAAAGCCTTCCTGAGGAGTCGCAGTCCTCTGAACAGGAGCCACATAAAATGTCAACCGGGCCCTCCTACTCACACACAGGGCTCCACACACAGAGGCTCCATTTGCCAGAGGTCAGAGCATGCGCATCAGATCAGTGGGTGCCCCGGGTCCTTTTCATCCTTGAAAACTGTTTGCCTCGCGTTATTTGCATGGCTGGCGAGCTTCGTCATAAAACTCATTTTGTTTGCTTTGTACAATCACTTCATCACCAGTGACAAATATTACAAAGCACTGTATGTGGGTAGGATATTAACCTAGGAATTGGGGTTATAAAGAGAAAGGAGACGATCTCAGCCTTCAAGAAGCTTCTGATTGGAGAGAGGATCCATGGAAGGCCAAAATATATAGAGATTAGTGACCCGGTGCGTGAAATTCATGCACCTTAAAAGGGGCTTAATTAGAGGAAATACAGTGGTACCTCGAGATACGAGTGCCCTAACATACGAGATTTTTGAGATACGAGCCGTCGAGCGAGCTATTTTTGCTTTGAAATACGAGCAACATTTGAGATAGGAGTAATTGCATGAATCGGCCAGCTGCACACAACCCACCAGTTTACCGCAACTCGAGCGCCTCATAGTTTCCCATGCCTCAAGGTTACAGAACGAATTAAACTCGTATCTCGAGGTACCACTGTAATTTAATATTGCTATTTGCCCTTTCTCTATAATAGAAGTGTCAGAGATGAAAGAAAATTAGTAAAATGTATATGAAAACCTTCCTCCTGTCAGAGTCTGGGGCTCACCACAGGACCCAGAGGCAAGTCCCTGCCCACTCACATGCACCTCAAAATAGTGTGAGAACCAGACCTGGCTGCTTCCCCTCCCCCCTTATTGGACTAGATCCAGACCCGGCCACTCCCACCCTTGTCAAGTCTTGCTGGGCAGGGGGCATAGCCTCGGGTCTTCTGGCCCAGTGCCAGGACAGGGGGCATGGCTTGAGATTGTCCAGCCCAGACCAGGGCGAGGGGCATGCCTTGAGGTCCTCCATCAAGCCCTGCCAGTTGGGCGACATGGACTGAGATCCCCTGTCAAGCCCAGCCAGTCAGGGGGGCACAGCCTTAGGTTCCCCGGCCTGGTGCTCCGGCTGGGGGCACGGCCTGATGTCCCCTGTCAAGCCCCGCCAGGTGGAGAGCGAGGCCTGCAGTCCCCCTGCCTGGCTCTGGGGTGGGGGGAGCAGCCTGAGGTCCCCTAGCCCAGCACCAGGATAGGAAGCGCATCTTGAGGCTCCCAGTCAAACCCTGCCGGGTGGGGGGTGAGGCCTGAGGTCTCCTGTCAAGCCCCACAGGGGCAGGGGAGGGCATAGCCTCAGTCCCTGCTGACTGCTCATTAAGGCTCCTTATGGGAACTTGGCCTCAGCTGTGGGCGCAGCCATCTTTGTGACGGAGTGATGGTCAATTAGCATATCCCCTCTTTATTAGCTAGGCTAGTGATGTAAGTGTGGTAGGAGGCCAGACTGTGTCTCAGTGGGATTCAGATGTGCAGGGCTTGACCATCAGCCAGTTGGGTGGGCTCACCAGAAGCTTATTTGCATGAATAAAGAACAGTGGCTTTTAGAAAATCCCTTCCAAACAGGATGAAAAACTACTAGGAATCACATGCTTTTACCAGTAACAAAGCATAAGGGAACAGTGTTCTGAGTAAATCCCACTAGCTTTACTGTCCCTAACGTAATGCCAAAAATCATTGCTTAGGTTCTAGGAATAACAAACACTATAAGTAAATACATACTTTCACTAAAACTCTGGAACGTCAGAGAAAGAACTTGCTTGGAGACGCTTCTGACAGAGTGTAACAGATGGGGACTGCGGTAGTCACTCTGCTCCAAATATTTGCTGCTCCCCATTTTCTGGACATACAAACTGGAGTAGACTTCTTGGCCCCTTGGTGTGTTGGGGTGTACTGGGTGAGTAATTCTGTCATGTGGGTGGGCGTATGGAAGTGGGTACACAATGTGAAGATTACTGATTCTTAGGTTCACACCCATCGGAAAGGCACTGAACAACCAGAGTGGACAAAATGACCTGGACGATCGATATTATCCAGCCTCTGTCATTGGCCACCATAGTACAGTGGCACCTCGAGATACGAGTTTAATTCGTTCCGTAACCTTGAGGCGTGGGAAACTATGAGATGCTCGAGTCGCGGTAAACTGGTGGGTCGTGTGCAGCTGGCCGATCTGCGCGATTACTCCTATCTCAAATGTTGCTCATATTTCAAAGCAAAAATCGCTCACTCAACGCCTCATATCTAAAAAATCTCGTATGTTAGGGCACTCGTATCTTGAGGTACCACTGTATTTGTCTGATGAAACTAACGGGGTAACTGTGGTGGCAGAGATGAAGGTGACACCTGGGCCCAACAGAATCTCTTTCTGCCGCCTCAGGATGCTTCACCTATTAGCATCATAGACCGATGTTGAGCTTCCGATGTTCTGTATTTCTTTGAGGAAATTGATCAGCCACCTGGTGGCAGTTGACTTCATGTGGGTCCCTTCCATCCTGAAAAATCTAGCTGTTCATTCCCACAGAAATAGTTATTCCACATGTGGGTTTGCCTTTTCTCCCTGCAGAGCCTCGGCTAGTGCCACTCTCTGGGGGCTTAAAAATGCCTTATGCACAAGGACACAATCCCCTGTAACAGCATCTGACCAGGATGCTTCATTTCATAGTACAGTGGTACCTCGAGATACGAGTGCCCTGATATACGAGATTTTTGAGATATGAGCCATCGAGTGAGCGATTTTTGCTTTGAAATACGAGCAACATTTGAGATAGGCGAAATCGCGTGGATCGGTTGGCTGCACACGACCCACCAGTTTATAGCGATTCGAGCATCTCATAGTTTCCCACGCCTCAAGGTTACAGAACAAATTAAACTCGTATCTCGAGGTACCACTGTTTTACTAGGCAAGCCACCAAGACTAGAAGACATGGTAGTCTAGGGTGAATGGGATTTTTTAAAGTTTGTGGAACAGGAAGATAACAATTACCATTTGCTGCCCCAAGTCAAACTGCAGCAACAGCAGATCTAGGATATCATATTAATCTCACTCTTCCAAGTTTCCCCTCAGGAAGACAGAGCCACTGGCACCCTGACTAACTAGCTGCTCCTTGAACCTGTAAGGAGAAGTGAATCTGTCTGTCAATCCTTGACTTACTCAAAACCATTCCTGGCTCCCACCTGTGACACATTCCTTCTATGACAATTACACAGATTTGACTCTGCCCTGAACTCTTTGTGGTCAAGCACATCATGGACCTGACCACAACGCATCTTCACTCCTGCCCTCTAATCCGCTTTGCCTCGGTCTTCTTCATGTCACCCTAAGCAGTGTGTCACTCTTTTGCCGTCTACGTTAGCTCCCTTATCTTTCTTTTCTAATTATTCTCGCCAGCCCTGGCTCACAGTGTGTGCATATTTTATCACAAATTATGCTGATTGTGGAAAACCTATATGCAGGTAAAGCTGCCTCTATAGCATTGTGTCAAGAGCACTAACTACTTAGCAGGCATTGATGTTTAGAGTCACATAGAACAGTGAGAGACTGAGAAGTGTTATACACTCTCCTGATCTCAACTTTTAAAATCCTAAACATTTCCATTCTTCCTCTCACTACCCACAGGTCTACAATGTCATAGCTAGGATCCACCTTTACTCCGCTTTCCATTTCACAGTCACCAGCGCACTTGCAGTAACCGTGTGGCTGCTGCCATGTGTAGTCCATCCTGCATATGTGGCAGCAATGAACCTGAAGCACAGATTTCCAAATCCCACTCACTCCATAGCCACGGGTGACACTTTCCACCTGTCACCGGACAGAAACTGTATGTACTAGCATGTGTATATTGTTTATTGGGGCAGGGGATATTTATTTGAATCACTGTCTGTTGGTGCATATTAGCTGCTGTGTGCTCAGTCAGGGGGTGGTTGGCCAAAGTCCATGTGCTAAGGTGTGAATAGATCAGCACGAGCAGGGAATCGGCCCCTGAGCTGAACAACCATCTTACTGTAGGAGCGGAATCTGAGAGGGTGTTTGTAGGAGATTCGTACCCCATCTGTGGTTGAAAAATGTTTCACACCCAGCATTGGAAGAAAACAATCTTATAACTTAATGGGCAGTAGTCACGTTTGTTTATGTTCTCCATGTATGGCATGAGAGTCCGCCACAGCATCAGAGTCCACATGTATACCTCCCAACCAGTGGATGCCCAAGTGTTTAACAAGAAAAGATCATGCGATGTTCATGCTTAGACTGCATCATCACAGTGTGGCCGTGTTCTGCAGTTTCATGTAGACACAATAGGAAACAGAAACACCAGGAAGTCATAGCCTAAATAAAAGAATGGGCCGTAAACAGATAATTCACATTTATGTCTTCACATCTCTCTATTAGTCAGGATGCCTTGTGTGGCAAGCAACAGAAAACCAGTCGCAAATTGATTTAAACAATGAGAGAATATACTAACTTTATTACCATCTGTGCAGAAGGCAGACTCCGGGCGCATTGCGTTGAATCTCTAAAGCCACTTGGCTCTGTACCCTTCTGTGGGACAGCCGTAACAACATGCAGTTATAACCAGCGGACATAACAAAGCTCAGAACCAAAGGGACTTCTCTCTCCACGTCTCCTTTCTAGTACCCCTGGCAAAATGTCTCCTTGTGTCTCTTTGGCCCAGATTGGGACATACATCCTTTAGTAAATTAAGTCCTGATTAATTCATTAGTAAGACTGGTTTGTCATGGCTGGTCCAGACCTATTTTAAAAAGCCTTTTATTAAAGTACAATATGCCTCAAAATATGCGTATGGCTTGATGTCATTTTACCAGGTGGATCTGCCTCTGTAACTGGTACGAGATAATGCTTTACAACCTTGTTTTTACCCTCCCCTGTGCAGTCCAGGGCATACTGTGGCAGTGTGGCAAAGCCCAGAAACCCCACCTAAGAACGTTTTAAAATGTATAAATTAAAATATGTAGGATTACCAAGGAAACCAGTTATCTAAAAGTGATGGTATTAGAATTTTAATGCATTTATTCAGGTTAATTAATTTGGCCATTCAATACATTTATGAAACAGTCATGTGTGTGCTTCTTTGTTACCCATGAAATAGCAAAATCTGGTGGCGGGCATAATTACTGTGATGATTCTGAATTGCTGAGGAGCATAAATGATTCTGCTACTGACAAAAGCACAGGCCCGGCTACTATTCTACTATGGCTCGTGGCCTACATTTTGATGGAAGGAAACCTGTTTCAGTTAAAGGTGAGTGCAAATAAAGAAGTTTTTTTTTTTCCACGCACAATCATAGACCCCTTAAATTCTGATCATGGACCAATGAAGGGTCCCTGGATCCGAAGTTAAGAACAATTGGAACATTAGATTCATCAATGGTAGTGAATGGAGTGTTGGATTTGAGCACCAAAGGAGATGAAGGAAATTGGAGCTTTAGGTCCTGCAGATTCATTCATTCATGCATTCATTTGTTCATTCATTCAACAATTATTTTTTAAATATATTTTATTGATTTTTTAGAGAGAGGAAGGGAGAGAGATAGAAAGTCAGAAACATCGATGAGAGAGACATCGATCAGCTGCCTCTTGCACACCCCACAGTGGAGATGTGCCCGCAAGCAAGGTACATGCCCCCAACCAGAATGGAACCCAGGACCTTTCAGTCCGCAGGCCGACGCTCTATCCACTGAGCCAAACTGGTCTCGGCCCTTCAACAATTATTTGTCACACACCCACTATGTGTGAGGCACCCCTGGTGAGCCCTGCCTATCTTCAATAAAGCCTAGTCTTCAGTGTGGTGGCTGGTCGCATTGAATTTGATTTTGTTCAGTAAGGACCCCTCTGACTCTCCTTGCCATCGAAGAGTCAGAGCTTTGTGCTAAAACCAGGAATTGATCTTTCAGTGACTTTCCTTCCAGGGCTGTCTCCAAAACAAGTTTCTGCTCCGACCTGTGACTGCAACGTCAATAAAGGCATTTTAGGAAGCACCTTGAGGTTTTCAAATGTATAAATGAAAATAGGTAGGATTACCAAGGAAACCAGTTATCTGAAAATGATGGTATTAGGATTTTAATGCATTTATTCAGGTTAATTAACTTGGCCATTCGATACATTTCTGAAATAGAGATTTTTTTTTCTTCTTTTCCTCTATTAAAAATATGTATGGAGCACCTGCTGTGTAATAAACATGATTCTGGGAGCAAGGAACCCAGAGATTAATAAGACGTGGCCCTGCCCTCCACCAAACAACACCCTAACAGAGTTAGATAGGCGTGTAAGCCTGTAAATTCCAGCCGGTGTCCCAGCTGCTGGAGGAAAGTCTGTACGGGTTGCGATAGGGATACACAGGTTGGAGGCGACACTTCTACCAGGTCCGAGTGAGAGTATAGCCAGAAAGGGTCACATGCGAAGTCAGTTCTTGGGCTTCTTCTTGGAAGAGAAGGAAGTAGAAGGTTGCTAGATTGTTGAGGAAGGGACTTTCTCAGCTACATATTCACCAGCTACCATGGAGCTATACAGTGGTACCTTGAGATACGAGTGTCCTGACATACGAGATTTTTGAGATACAAGCCGTCGAGGGAGCGATTTTTGCTGTGAAATAAGAGCAATATTTGAGATAGAAGTCATCGTGCGGATCGGCTGGCTGCACACGACCCACCAGTTTACTGCCACTCGAGTGTTTCAGTTTCCCACGCCTCAAGCTTACGCAGCGAATTAAACTCGTATCTCGAGGTACCACTGTATTCCTAATCGAAGTCCAAATGCTGTGGCCTAAAATTAGGAGTGACCATCACTCAACCTTGCCTTCCTTGATTTTTTTTTTCAATGGTGTCTAGACACATATGAGCCAGAAAGACACTGAGATGGGGGAAGGACATGAAATGAGAGCTAGGCAAGCAGGCAAGAATCAGAAACAGCTCGATGAGAGCAAAAGAAGGAAACGAGGGTAGTAGCATATCCATGTTATGTCAGGTCCTAAGATCATCAAGAATGGATCCTTTTACATCTACTTACCCTGGGCTCTGTGCTTCTGGATCTGTGTGCAAAGTATAATTATCTGAAGAGATTGTTAAAGGGCCAATTTCTAGGATATGCCTCCACACAATTAAACCAGTCTGTTTAGGACACACGCATGAACCAGTACCCTACGACAAGGGCCAGGTTTGTCTGTATTATAGCAGCAGAGGATCAATATTTTGGGTTTTGCAGTCCATACTGTCTGTTGTAACTGCATAATTCTGCCATTGAGGCATGAAAGCATCCAAAGACAATAGATAAATGAATGGGATCACTGTGTGTGAAAAAATAAATAAATAAACTCGATTTATGGACACTGCAATAGGCTTTTATGTCATTTCAGGTATCAAAAATCATTTTCAATCATTAAAAAATGTCAAAACTATTCTTAGCTTACGAGCCATACAAAAAGAAACAAGAGGTGAGCAGATTTGACCTATCAGCTCTGGCAAAAAAAAAAAAAAAAAAAAACATCCATTGCCTTCTTGGTGAAATGTCAACTCGAAAATAAAGCCCAGGCTGAGCATTTCTGTTTTCATCCGGAATTTTCACTCGAAAAAGAAACAGGCTTACTACTACTACACACACATTCCTAAAATGATCTCTCATCAGTCTCTACAAACACTCAGGCAAGGTAGACAAGATAGACAAAAACAGGTTTGCCAAAGATGGGCATCTCACCCTAGGCGACTATGCATTTCTAAATGGCCAATATTGCAACCTGCTTTGCAGTTTCATCAAACTGGCAGGAACGCTCGCTGGGGTTAGAAAGCGATGACTTGCCAAATGTCGCCTGAGCTAGCAGCCGCTGGAAGCAGCCCTGCTGACGAGGCTCCAGCTTGCTGCACACACACAGCTATAACCAACCTGTTCTCCACCAAGGAATTACCTTCTCCCGGGGAGAGAGAGGGCGGGGGTATGAAAAAAAAATCACAGGAAAGCAGCACACTGTAGGCGTGAGGAGAAAGGGGACAGAGAAGGAGAAATAAAAGAGGGCTGCGGAGAAAACAAACTCCCGCGAGATAAAAGCGAAGATGGATGTGGAGAGAATTGCTGAAATTCCATCTGGGAAGATCATGCAGAAGATGGAGAAAGAAATGAAAGGGCTGGCAGATGAACGAGCCCGCCTTTTAATGGCTTAATAATAGGGATGTTGGGTAACCAATGAGGTTAATGCACAAGTGACATAAACCAGCAGGGGTCCTCGCAGGAGACCCACAGCGCGTCCGGACTAATTGGAGGCCATTTAATACGGAGAAGTGGCAGAACGTTAGGGCTGTGGCTGCATCCCCTCCCCGTCATTCACAAAGGATGAGCCGGCGGAATTTAATAGCTGGGCACTGTCATTTGAAAGAAGCAGCAGCACTGATTTGAAAAGGCTTTCTTTTTAGATGTGGGGACCAGCTAAAGGGGGAAAAGGCCAGAGAGGAAGGAAAAGGGGAAGGAGGAAAGGAAGAGAAGGAGGGAAGTTAACAAATGAAGGTACAGAGCGAGCCTGTGGTTGTTATTTGCGGGTTAGGGAGTATCATCTGCCGTCCATTAGAAATACCCTCTCATGCAGTTGATCACTAGGTTGGCTTCTACAACGCTGATGTGTAAATAAATGACCCCGGGAGCTCTTTAAGGGGCAGGTGTGTGTTGGGTTTTCTTTGGAAACAGCCATTTGTTATTTAAGCACATCCAGGTTTTGATTTTCAGTACGACTGGGGTGGTGCCCGAGAGTCCGCGTTTCTAGGAAATGTGACGCTGCTGGTCCAAGGACCACGCTTTGAGTCACAAGGCTCTGAGCCTTCACTGGTCCATTGTAGGAGCCAGTGGCCACGGTCGCTATGGAGTGCAGTGGTACCTCGAGATACGAGTGCCCTAACTTACAAGATTTTTGAGATACCAGCCATCGAGCGAGCGATTTTTGCTTTGAAATACGAGCAACATTTGAGATAGGAGTCATCGCGCGGATCGGCCGGCTGCACACGACCCACCAGTTTACCGCGACTCGAGCGTCTCATAGTTTCCCACGCCTCAAGGTTACGGAACGAATTAAACTCGTATCTCGAGGTACCACTGTACTGGAAATGTGACCGATCTGAGTTAAGATGTGCTGTAGAGTCTGAAGACATAGCAAATAAGAATTTAATATGTGCCGAAACCGGTTTGGCTCAGTGGAGAGAGCATTGGCCTGTGGACTCAAGGGTCCTGGGTTCGATTCCGGTCATGTATCTTGGTTGCGGGCACATCCCCAGTATGGGGTGTGCAGGAGGTGGCTGATCAATGTCTCTCATCGATGTTTCTCTCTATCCCTCTCCCTCTCTGTAAAAAATCAATATATAGATATAGATATAGATATAGATATAGATATAGATATAGATATAGATATAGATATAGATATAGATATAGATATAGATATAGATATAGATATAGATATAGATATCTGTGTGTGTACATATATATATTAATAAAATATATTTTTTAAAAAATTTAAAATGTGTCATCAATAATTCTTATATTAATCACATCTTGAAATGATACTGCTTGAGAGACATTGGATTCCATAAAATGTATAATTTCAATTAATTTCACCTGTTTCTCTTTCACTTTTTCAAACGTGGCTTCTGGAAAATTTAAAAGTACACACGTGGCACATGTTCTATTTGTATCGGACAGCACAGCTCCATACTCTTCCTCCCCTCACTCTCTCCTCTGGTTTGAGAATGAAAACCTGTTCTGGCCGGTTTGCAGGATGAACCGGCAGGTGATGGGCTGTGCCGCCCCTCCGTTGTGCCTTTCTTTTTCTCCGCCCTCGCTCCTGGCAGAGCCTGCTCCTCCGGTTTTCCCAGGAAACTAAGTAAATCAGGAACCGTAGGAAGAGGTGCTTCTGAGCTCATCACCACAACTAACTCATTCATCACAACCATCTACTTCAGCAAAGTCGCCGGCATGTGCACTGAACCTACACTGACCAAAAATGAGACATAGATCCTGTGCTCAAGGTCATAGTCTACAGGAGCAAAAGGAAAGATACAGGGCTGTAGTACAGTGTTCTGGGTGATGTAAGAGAAGTCTATATAAGAGGCACAGTAGAAACATGATCTGAACCAGTTCCATTGGTCAAAACTTTATTGTTTTCTGGATTTTACCTATGTGACTTTAAGCAAGTGACTAACCCACGCGTAAGCTTTGGTATCCATTTAACGGGAATAAAAATTGTAACCCACCTCCGAGTGTTGGTATGAAAGTTAAATGAGTTCTTATTTATAAAGTACTTCTGTCAGTGTTTGACATATGCTAAGCTCCATATATATGCTAGCTAAATAAATAGATTTGATTGGCCATAGTCCATCTGCTGATAAATGTTTTTTTAGGTATAAATATCTAAATATAATTATGATTCAATCCCACCCCAATGATCTTCTGAAATATAATTCTGATCTTCTAAATATAATTATGATTCAATCCCATCCCAATGATGCTTCATAGAAAGATAACTTGTAGCTGCCCTAGCAGGTTTGGCTCAGTGTCTAGAGCATTATGCTATAGACTGAGGGGTCCTAGGTTCAATCCTGGTCAAGGGCATGTACCTCAGTTGCAGGCTCGATCCCCAGCCCTGGTCAGGGCAAGTGTGGGAAGGGCAGCAACCAATCAATGTGTCTCTCTCACACAGATGTTTCTCTTTATGTGTCTCTCCCACTCCATTCCATTCTCTCTAAAAAATTAATGGAGAAATGTTATGCTAAGTGAAATAAGCCAGGCAATGAAGGAGAAACACCACATGATATTACTCATTTGTGGATAATAAAGAACATTATAAACCGATGAACAAAAGGATAGATACAGAGGCAGTAAAGACTGTCAAATTACAGTGAGAAGGTTAAGGAGAGGTGGGGTAGATAAGAGATCAACCAAAGGACTTGTATGCATGCAGATAAGCACAACCAATGGACACAAGACACTGGGGGGGGGGTTGGGGTATGCCTGGGAGGGGGGGCAATGGGAAGATATGTATACATGTAACACAATAAAAAATTTTTTTAAAAAGAAAAATATTCTGAAGGATTAATAACAACAAAAGAAAGATAAATTGCAGTTCATTCATCCAATAGAATACTATACAGCACAATAAAAGAGACATACATTACTGCTACTTACAGTAATGAATGAGACTCACAGACCTAACTTTGAGCAAAAGAAGTCAGAAACAAAAGAATACCTGCCGTGTGATTTCTTATGTATATAAAGTTCAAAAAGATGCAACACAAATCCATGGTGAAAGATTATCTTTACTTTTGAGGCGTTGGCAGTGATGGGGGATATGAACAGGCCTCGGGTGCTGGTGATGCACACCTTAGCCTGGGTGATGGTTACATCGCGTGCTCACTTTGTGAAAATTCATTGAGCTGTCCATCTTGAAATTCTACAATTTTACATTATACATATTTGCCGGAAAACCGAACATTGTCTCACTACTAGAAAGATGTGGACAGGAGACCAGAAGGCTGGTCAACAACCTTAATTGCTCTAACTACTCATTGTTTAGTTGAGACATTGTTAGCAGCAGCCTGAAGCAGCCTCCACCTCTGTTTGTCTTTTGTCTTTTTGTTCTTGAAATTTCCTGCCTAAAGGCTGTGGGTGTGCCCCAAAGTCTCAATAAAAGGGAGAGCAAGGCCAGAGCAAGGGGAGTCTTCTCGCTAGAGGAAGGTTCCCGCCTGGCCCCCCAATATTCCCAAGTTAATACTTTTTTAGTCTCTTTTCATTTGTGCACGGCCTCCTCCAGAACCCGAACCCTGAACGGGAACCCTGAACCACGCGGGACGTGAAAGAGGTCCCCACACATATTATTCTACAAAAGAAAGATGTGTAGACTATCTACCCATGAACCTGTGGGTAAAAGGTGGTCAAATTCTGCTTAGGAGGCAGAAGTCAATCGGAACACTTTGTATAAAATTATAGGACTCACTTTGCTTCCGCCCCATTTATTTTGATCTCTGACCCTGAGTTCAGTTCTTCCTAGAGTAAGAGAAATGGACCAGCAGGGTGAGAAGATTAGAGAAAAGGAGAAAAGTCGGAATGGACCAGAGAACCTGAGGATCCCAAGGAGCCCCCGGAAGTGTGTGGACAGCAGACTTTGTGGCTCAGAGAGCAGAGCATCTGGAGAGGAACACTGGCCAAATATTCCCCTTGGGGGGTCTCCTTGTGAAACAGCCTTCTTCTTCCGAGATTTTCCTAAACACTCGCATATCTTAGAGCTCCACCTGCAGGGTTTCTTTGTTCCCTGTAGGATGTAAGATTTTACACTTTCTGGGGAAGAGGTCAACCTCAATGTATTTTAAAAAAGCACTGGGAGTGTTGCAAGAGGATGGTGCTGGCTACAAAACACAGTGTCTCGTATTTAATAGTCAGATGGACAGACTTGAAGCTGAAGGCCTCAGAGACTATTCAAAGGGCATAGCGGAAGGATCCAGAACGGAGACCAGTCTTGCTCACGGCTGTGGGAAGCTCATTTAAGGTGGAAGAGGTGCATGTGCCGAGAAAAAAAGTATCTGTGATTATTTTTACTTTGTCCCATAACCATTTCATTAATTTTAACAATTATATTCTCTTAATGTACACATACCCCTAGTAACGCAAATAAAAATATTTTCTGAATTTCATTACAATTCAACCTAGTGATAATCTTTTATTATTTCAAATGTCCCCTTGGTTTGTGAAGAACATGGCAGGGATGGAAGAGTCTGAGGTGAAAAGGTGAGAGAACTGGGTGGTCACTGCAGTCCAGCCACTCACTGCCTCGGTGAAACTTCACCTATTTGGGCCACAGTCACTTTGATTATAAAATCGGCAGGAGGAAGGACAGAGTGCTCTGGACATTAGGACATTTAAGGTCCCCCTCGGGTCTGACCTTTTGTTCTAAGAAACGTAAATCTCCTGACCCTCACCACTTCAGAATGTCAGCAGCACCTACGCTTTCTTGTCTGAATGCTGTTCCTCACCTCCGAAGCCGGGATTATCTACCTGTGCGGTAGGACTGCAACATCAGGGAATTAAGACCATTTGGAATGAGCTATTGTCCAATAATAGTGGAGAGTTGCATGTAAATACATCACATCAGCTCTCTCCCTCCAGGGTACAAGAACCCTGAAACATGCATTTTACATTAACTTCCCACAATTTCCCAGCGATCAGGTTCTACTCAACCCATGTGGTAATGGACTTGGTTATGCACCCTTTGCTTGCTGCCTTCCCTTCCCTGTCCCACTCCCCCACTCCCTGACACTGTTTCTGTCATCACCCAAAGAAACTACAATGGTACCTGGAGATACGAGTTTAATTCGTTCCGTAACCTTGAGGTGTGGGAAACTGTGAGGTGCTCGAGTCTCGGTAAACTGGTGGGTCGTGTGCAGCTGGCCCATCCCTGCGATGACTCCTATCTCAAACACGTTGCTCGTATTTCAAAGCACAAATCGCTTGCTCGACAGCTCGTATCTCAAAAATCTTGTATGTTAGGGCACTCGTATCTCGGGGTACCACTGTAGCAGATTCCTGTGTCAATATCTTCTTCTGGCTGAACTGAAACTAACACGAAACCCCACAAACCAAACCCTGCGGTGCGAGGCGTCTTGAAAGCTGCACAGAAACTTTCTCCCCAGACGTGAATTTTAAGGAGTTTGGTAGCTAATGTGAACACAGGAAGGATCGCTGCCATCCAGACACAAAGCTGAGAGTGAGACCACTTAACCAACTGCTCTGCTCCTCCCATTCCCTTCAGGCATGCTAACTGCTAACACGCACGGGAATTAGTAGAAGGCTGGAAAACTTGCACCATCTGGCGAAATCTAGCCTGGTGTCTGGGAGACACGCTGCTTTTTATGTATACTCCATTAAGAAAGATAATGAAATGGCCATTTTTCAAAGACTCAAGTTGAGCCATTGGTTAAGAGCTCATTCCTCCCATTTGATGGGAGAGGCTTGCAAATCTGCAACTCCGAAGAGTGTTGCTGTGTTTTTTTCTCATTCGCCACCAAAAGCCAAGTTTTTATTTTCACCATTTTGATAGATGGATATAATGATATCTCTTTATGGGTTTTTTTTTCAAATAGTTTTTAATATCAGCTATATTCTATACCTTCTTCTGAAGGGATCAGTGAGAGGATTTTTCCTGATCTGGAGAAAAGCAGTACAGTGGTACCTCGAGATATAAGTTTAATTTGTTCCGTAACCTTGAGGCGTGAGAAACTATGAGACGCTTGAGTCGTGGTAAACTGGTGGGTCGTGTGAGCCGGCCGATCTGCATGATTACTCATATCTCAAATGTTGCTCATATTTCAAAGCAAAAATCGCTCTCTCAACGGCTCATATCTCAAAACTCTCGTATGTTAGGGCACTCGTATCTCGAGGTACCACTGCACATGTTTTCCTGAGGAGAGCATTCAGTTTTTCATCAGACTCACAGGAACCTGTGATTCACAAAATCTACTTACCAGCTCATCCCCTGCCATCATAGCGATGGCCCAAAGACAGGCCATCCAATACTTCAACTGAACGGTCACATTTAACTGTATTTGCATCTCCCTACAAGGAAAATTAGGTCAGAGAAACTTACTCTACTTCAAAGTCCCAGAATATTTCAATGGAAGGGACTTAGCAGTTCTTTCAATGTAATCCTACCGATGCCCCAGATGAGATATCCAAGTTCTATCATCCTTCCTATGACCTGCTCAGCGTCTCAGAGAGAAAGCAGCCATGGCTGACCACTTGTCCTGGCTCAGCACTGAATTGTCCCCTGTAGTAATACTTTGGTGGCAAAAAAAAAAAAAATACTACCAGGTCATCTCATAGGCTGGCCTGGTGATAGCTTTTATATGTTCCATACAGGAGCCCTTTACATGTGATTGCTAAGGGCAGAGAGGATCAAGGGATTTTACACATTCTATCCTTTCATTGCTGGAAGCTTTAGAGTGGGTATATTTAGTCACACCTCTCATGTGTAGCTTAGGGTAAAAATGGAAAAATAAAGCTACGACTTTTCTACTAACACAATTTATCATTTCGTGGAAAGCTGTTTCGCCATTTTATTTTTGTCTCTGCCTCTCCTTTGATAAATCTTTAGGAACTCCTTACCGCGTGCCATGTGTGTCTTCAATTATGAGTACAAGAGGCACAGGAGTGCAAACTCACATATATGAACTGGAAGCCATATATAATCTGCATAAACTAAACAGTTTCTAAATACAAATTGCTCTAGACACAAATTGGAGTGGGAGGCAGTGACACAAGTTAATATATCTATCCGTGAGGATTACACTTGGTTTGGTATTAGGATTATTGTTTTTTGTTTGTTTGTTTTGTTTTTTTAAATATATTTTATTGACTTTTTACAGAGAGGAAGGGAGAGGGATAGACAGGTAGAAACATCGATGAGAGAGAGACATCGATCAGCCACCTCCTGCACACCTACTGGGGATGTGCCCGCAACCAAGGTACATGCCCTTGACCAGAATGAAACCTGGGACCTTTCAGTCCGCAGGCCAACGCTCTATCCACTGAGCCAAACTGTTTTTGGCTGGTATTAGGTTTTGATTAAACAAGTTTTTTTTTTCTTTGTTTTATTTTCATGTAAGTTTCATGCAAACTTCAATGTGTGGGCTCACTGCTCTAAGACTTGCCTGATGCTGGAATGGCTTTCTCATTTCAACTGGGTTTGTGGTCACTGTCATAGCTAAATTGTTGGGAGATATGGACCACTTTATTTTTGTCGGAAGGAAAGGAAATGGGGAAAAAAAAGAAAAAGCGAATAGACTTGTACTGCAGGGGCCATGTTAGCCTGGCTACAATTTAAGATTCAAAGATCACTCAGCCAGCAATGATTGACAATCACATTTTTATTCCTGGTGGCAGAAGGTTTTATCGGTGGTTTCTGATTGTACAACATAAAAACAACACTCTAATTATGGTCTTCATTCCAGATTATTTGTATTTTTTCTGTTGCATCCTTTCTCTCTCCAAAGCCTCATCCCACCTCTGCGTTACAGCCTGTCGTCCTGGAAGGACAGAACACGCAGCTCTCTTACCCAACCCCGGGCTAACAGCAATGCCGTGGGAGCCAGAGAATCCATCTCAGATGATGAACAGCCCAGGGCCCACGCCGAGGGGGACCTCTCAGGGAGGCCCTGCCTAATTTTTCTTTATGTCACGGGGAGCTGAGTGGATGACCTTTCCGCCTGAGCCACGACGAACACAGGACATGACTGAATGGAAAGGTCACTTTCAGGCGGGGAAAGCCAGAGGAAGGGACACTTAGCACTGAGAAATTTACTGTCTTCCTGGGGCTTCCTGGTTCCTTAAGGATGACAGCTTCTCCACACTGCTTGTCTCACCGACCGTTCCATCCACCTGCCTTTTTTTCCCCATTTTTTAAATTAATGTGTTACATGTATACATATCTTCCCATTGCCCCCCTCCCAGGCATACCCTAACCCCCCAGTGTCTTGCGTCCATTGGTTGTGCTTATCTGCATGCATACAAGTCCTTTGGTTAATCTCTTATCTCCCCCACCTCTCCTTAACCTTCCCGTTGTAATTTGACAGTCTGTTGATGCTTTACTGCCTCTGTATCTATCTTTTTGTTCATCGGTATAATGTTCTTTATTATCCACTTTTCATTTATGTGTTATATTTGTCCATTTCCAATCAATTTAGATAAGTCAGGAGGGGTAGGAGGAGAGGGGAAAGAAGAGAACAGTGAGGAAAAGAGATGAAAAACTGCTTAATTTTTTCTCCAGGAAAAAGCATGATATATTTTGGGTATTCCCTAAAAAGCAGTATAGGTAGTTAAACCCTGACCACTATCACTTTTCCTCCTCCAAGTTAGCCAGGGAGGCCATTTTACATGATTTCCACATAAATATTTTGCTTCAAATCATAAGAGTTTTTGTAGAGGTAGGTTATAGTAAAGGCAGTTGAAACTGCAATTATGTCAATTAAATGAATTAAACACTGAAATTTAGCCTAACTGCAGTCATGCCTGATTCCCAGGGGGTCTACTGGCCCCCTCAAAATGAGAGAGAGCTTGGGAGCTGGCCCTGACAGTTATGGAAGGAAGCAATTGGTGACTGGGCCCCATGAGCCGTGGAAAGCGCACCGCGGAGGCCCACCTCCAATGAGCCTTCTCCCACTACTGATTCTCCCCTTTGGAGGTGCTCACTTCTCAGGGTCTGAGCATCACAGCAGCTTTAAAAATATACAATCGCAGGAAGAAGCCAGCTCTCCAAAGCTGGCAGAAGCCTCTTTGTACCTCCCTTAAATGTTATTCCCGCTGAGACCGGTTTGGCTCAGTGGCTAGAAAGGTTCCAGATTCGATTCCGGTCGGGGCATGTACCTTGCTTGCGGGCACATCTCCACTGTGGGGTGTGCAGGAGGCGGCTGATCGATGTCTCTCTCTCATCGATGTTTCTGACTTTCTATCCCTCTCCCTTCCTCTCTGTAAAAAATCAATAAAATATATTTAAAAAAATATTATTCCCATATGGCCACTCGGAGTGCACAGGTCTTCAATCCGAACACTATTCATTGGACGCTTCTAGGAAAGGCCATTTTCTCTACAAACCTGTTCCCAGACCCCTGGAATGAGGTCTTAGGGGTCCTGAGCCCGTTTTCCCTCTGACTGTTACCAGCAGACCGGATACACCTCTGAGGAAGGTGAGCGCTGAATCAGGTGAACAGGCAGAAAGGGCAAATGCAAGGTCAGGAGATGTGGGGTCAGGGACAAATGCCCTCCACATTAATGTGGCAAGCATGTGCTAGCCTCTGGAGAGGACAGCTTGTTCGTGAAGCTTCCGCACTGGCACGGAACAAATGGTTTCCTTTCCCTGCCTCTCAGCCCACGGGACAGGTTTAAGTTGCGACCAAACCGCGACCTCTAAGCAAGGTCTCCAGATTCCCTGCCCGGCCTCTCTGCCTTTTCCGCCAAAAGGCGAGGTGGAACAAAAGACATTTTTCTTCTATTTTTAGCGCCGTGTATATTAGCAATAAATTAGCTCCCGTTCCAGTACCTTTTAAGTAGCAGCAGGGGCCAGTCCTTTTTCCTATATCATCTTCCAGAGAGCAGCCCATGGATCATACTGTCACTGAAGGCAGCACAGTGAAAAAGCCCTGGCGACCCCCTCGGCACGTCTTCTGGAAGCTGCTTTCTGGTGGAAAGCGGCCATAGTGGCTGGTGTGATCCTAGGGTGATGGGGAATGGATATCACTGCACCCCTCGTTTGGGGAAGAGGGAGGAAGTGAGATTGATGCAAACGATGGTGACTTGCATGGGAATATTGCCACCTTTGTCTTGATTTTTTTAGTATTTATTTTTCTTTATTTTTAAATTGAATTTATTGAATTACGTTGGTTAATAAGATTATATATGTTTCAAGTATAAATTTCTGACACATGATCTGTACACATTATGTGCCCGCCACCCAAAGTCAAGTCTTCTTCATAAGCATATACTTGGCTTACTTTACCCTTTACAACCCCCACCCACCTTCCCTTTGACAACCACAACGCTGCTGTCTGTGTCCATGAGTTTTAGCTTTATATCCCGCATATGAGTGAAATCGCATAGTTCTTAGCTTTATATGACTGACTTATTTCACTTAGCATAATATCCTCAAGGTCCGTCTACACTGTCACAAATGGCAGCATTTACTCCCTCCTTGTGGCTGAGAAGTATTCCGTGGTATATATGTACCACATCTTCTTCATCCCGACATCTATGTGCATAACCAATGGACACAAGACACTGGGGGGTAGGGTATTCCTTGGAGGGGCGGGGGCAAGGGGAAGATATGTACACATGTAATCAATTAATAAAAAAAAATAAAACACTTTTGACTGGGATGACTCCCCTCCTGCCTACCTTGCCAGTGACTCTCAAACCATCAGAAGTACTGAGCCACAGGAGAACCGCAGAGAGCAAGCTTAACCTGCGAACACTGAGCACAAGAGAGGGGAGAGCATAATGTCCTCCTTCCTGACACCGAGTCTGACCCAAGCCAGTCAGTCTGTCTCCCTGGAAAAAGTCCCCAGTGGCAGAAGCAATGCGCCTGCTGGTCAACCTGAAGCAAGGGCCCTATCTCCCTCTGTCCCCACAGGGCCTTCCTCAGCCAACCCGGCCTTTTAAAGGACTTGATCCTCCAGACACAACAGCAAGAATGGGAAGGGGATCCGGAAGGAGGAGAGTTGGGGCTCAGGGCTCCTGCTTTCTCTCCCGCTGCTCCAGGGCCACTGGGAGGAGAGATTTCCACAGAGACTGCTGCGTGTGGAGGACTGAATAGCACAACCTGTTTAAACAGCCCCATCGGATCTCGTCACTGGGCGGCAGAGGCTGTCAAAGGGAAAGCTAGGAGGCTTGGCTCCAATGAAAGGCTCTCTCTGACTAACAACGTATCTTAATGGCAGATTTCTCGTTCTGTCCATATGGTGGGCCTTCATGGAAAAGCAATGCCTCGCAGTTGATGGGGACATCTGAAACATGTTTTCTTGGCATTCAGAGGGATTTCTCCCTCCCTGCACACACACACACACACACACACACACACACACACACTTAAATCAGTGGTTTGGTCGAAGAGACTTTGAAAACATTTCCCTCGTGTTTTTAGCTTTTTTTTTTTTTAACTCCTGGAGATCTCTTATCTACCCTTGGAAGTTACAAACTGCACCCATTTCTCCACTGAATTGCCACTCTTTTAGGCCAACATCAGTTTGTGGATTTCTGTGGTCCTTCATTTGAAAATCGAAAATCCTATAGACATGCATTAAAAAACAACAGTAACAGCAATCCAGAAAGCGTGTGAAGAATGTCACAACCTGAAGTAGGACTGCCATTCCAAGTGAGCCAGTTCACGCTGCAGAGTGACTCTTATAATAATATACAGTGGTCCCTCGAGATACGAGTGCCCTAACATACGAGATTTTTGAGATACGAGCCATCGAGCGAGCGATTTTTGCTTTGAAATACGAGCAACATTTGAGATAGGAGTCATCGCGCAGATCGGCCGGCTGCACACGACCCACCAGTTTACCGCAACTCGAGCGGCTCATAGTTTCCCACGCCTCAAGGTTACAGAACGAATTAAACTCGTATCTTGAGGTACCACTGTACTCCTAAAACTTTCTCTCTTTCCATGAGATACTTATAATCTAATTAAGAAGCTCACATTAATCTAACATTAAGCAAGTAAAACAATTACTCCGTTAACACTAAATCGGGGAGTGAAAAACATATGATCTCAGAGAAAAGAGCTGGTGGAGAGCAGAAAGAGAGAAACAGTTGGCCTTTAGTTGGCCCTGACTGATAGGTAGGATTATCTAGATCAGGATTTCTCACTTTTGCGCTATTGATATTGGGGTTCGGACGATTCTTCATTGTGGGGCTGTTCTGTGCACTGTAGAATGTTCTACAGTAACCCTGGCCTCGACATACTAGATGTCGGTAGCATCTCTCCATCGCCAGTACAACCAGAAATGTCCCGAGAGCTTGCCAAATGTCCCTGCGCAGCAAAATCACCCCTAAGAGGGAACCACTGAGCTAGATGGAAGAGAACTAGGACATCAGAGCTCAGAGTGTACTGAGGTAGGATCTACCTGCTTAGCTCAGAAGCCAAACTTGATCCACAAGGACACCAAGTCACATACCTAACTGCTTTGGGTCATATGCATTAGCTTCTTACGCATGCTTTATAACTGTTCTATTCAAACTATGCCCTCATTAAATTTGGATCAACTATTGAGTTGCTTTCCAAATGCTTTCGTTGTAGAATCCTCCGTTCCAACAAAATCTTAGGCAGAAGCACACACAGATGCTAAGCACATAAGCAGCATGGTTTTTGTTGAAGAGAGAACCACCATCTCCCCGCATGCACCCAGTCCTGCCCAGTAGCCCAATAGTACAGCAATTCCTGGTGTTTCACTAGACCCTAAACACAATGAAGGCAACAGTGATATCAAAACCTACAATAATAACTATGACGTATCAGGAGTTGCAATGGATGAGATGTAGCAAAACCTGAGTTTTATCTGGAACGTTTTACTAACCACCTGTGTGATTCGGAGCATGTCATTTGACTGCTCTGAACTTGTATTTCATCATGATAATCTCTAAGGCCCCTTTCAGCTACACACTGTTATGAATGTACTAGAGGCCCAATGCACAAAATTCATGCAAGGACTTTGGCCCTCTCCCCACCGCCTCGGCTGCCCCTGCTTCAGCCCCCGCCTGTCGTGGCTTTGTCCAGTCTAATTAGCATAATATACTTTTATTATTATAGATAAGCACAACCATATCACATAATCCACAAGCACAGACTAATGATGGTGATGATTCTAGAAAAA